>JAVGVS010000046.1:1997329-2082329 GCA_032718565.1 Distichodus sexfasciatus
AAACTCAACAAAGCCCTTTAGTGCATAGTGACCGCATAAATTACTTACTCAAAAATAGTACAGTTGGCCTTTATTGATTACCCAAAAGGAACCATGAATGGCTACATCCAGAATAAAATTCTTTATTAAGATTAATCAAAGTAATGCATGTAAATTATTATTTAATACTACTGAAACACATCTAAACCTCTCCATCGGGCCAGAACAAGTCCCGTTTATTCAGTTGGCGTCAATATCAAAACGCATAGCCATAATGCAAATGAAAAGCTGATTAGGAAGTGAAGAAATTAGGGACTCCAAAGCTGCTATTTAAACATCTGGAGTTTATGTAAATTTTCAAAAAACGACACAATATTAAACAAAAATAGCATTTATAAGATATTCATGTAAAAAATGAATCAGCATAGGTAAAAATCGAAACCAAAATCGTTAAAAAGTTGGCAATTGCAGATTCTAGAGGCCATGTTTCTCCCAAACTCTATTTGTAATTTACTTTAGAAAATCGGAATGGACTATGGATATGTTAGGACATTTGCTTAGTTCATAGTGTGAAGCCCTTCCTTAAAAAAAGAACATGTTATCACATCATATTAATCATTAATAGTGCAAAGCATCTATTTATTTACAATAATACTTTGATAGTTATCAGATTTCCAATGCCACTTGTCTATGGAAAAATTAAATTCATTTGTTCAGTAATGAAAGAGACTCTGAAAGCACAAAAATTAAAGGTTTTACTGACATCAGTGGTTCTAAGGACATTGTGGATCACCATGCCTTGTCATTTTCAAGTTTGATTACCAAACAAATAAAGATTGTTTTTTTCATAATGACTAATTCATTGAGACACGGGATGTTGTTGGTAAAAGTTGAAATAGAAACACCTGCTGTGTCCTTTTTTACGAAGCCGGTGGATTCTTATCAGGCGTAATACACAGTGGTTCATCTAAGATGTCATCTCAAATGAAAGTAGCTTCATGCATGGAACTGAGATAACTGTTCTGGGGTTCAGCTGTGACAGTAATGGCTGCCATGTTGGTGACTCTTTCTTGGTTCGGTCCAGCACTTCCCATTTATACTTTCAAATCATGCATGATGCCATTTATTCTATTCTCTCTCTCTCTTTCTCTCTCACACACCACATCCCATAGTCATCATATTTATCTTACTTCTTTAGCTTTCCCCTGGCCTGCGTCACGTGCCACTGAAATTCAATGGGAAGGTTAAATACTGGCATTTGTTTGTTTTTAAGCACGGGAGGAAGTAGGTCTGTGTTCTATACAAATTTCATGTTTTCCAAACTGTTACATACCCAGACCCAGATAGGCCCACAGAGGACTGGTCATGGCCAGGTACTTGATGAGACACAAGTGGAGGGCATCATTAGGTCTGTGGTGACCCAGTTCTGGGGTGGAAGGGGTTGTCTACCTCTGATGCACTCCAGTCCAATTTATGGGGGGAGGGAAAAAAAAAACATTTGGATCCCCTCTTCGAGTCTGAGCGGCCCAGTAGGGGTGTGGAGGGGAAGGGTTACTGAAACGGTGCAATCTATATTGGATTTATTCCTGTTCTACCTACAGGTGTTCGGTGTCCCTGCGGCGAGGAAGTCATAACAGTAAATTCTGCACGTCTGCGGGGGTCGTACCAGTGCTGAAGCCAAGACCCCTGACAGGGGAGGCATAGGAGCAATCCTCCATTTCACCTCTACCTCTCTTATTGCCTCCATTTTGACTTTTTTCCCCTCTATTATACGTCAACAAAACCATAAGATCACAGCTCCAGAGTGTCAGGAGTTCATGAATATGACTGAAGCAGTCTGGGTACACCCTTTTGGACGCTTTTGCATCCCTGTTGCTACTTGATGTTACCTCTCCTGAAATGGTTGGCCACCAGCTACTGTGTAGAAGTCACTCACGTTCCATATGCGTGATGTTTGTATATTGGTATGTATAAAGTTACGTTCACTTTCTTTTGCCTTAAGCATTGAGACACACATGTAAATGAACACATTTGTAACAATATCTTATATTGCCACTGATAAATCTTCTAAACTGACAGCTGCAAAGACTGACAATGAATTCCATCTCCTGGTAATTACATATGTGGGGTGTGGGTGCATGCAAGCACAAGTGAATGTGTGTTGATTCATCATTTTTTATTAAAAAAAATCTTTATAACCAAACAATTCCAAACAATTTACTCTTGTGGGAACAGTGTAATTTTCTATTTTGTGACATTCTGATGTGTAAGGAACTGAGAGCTGGTGATAAACGGCAATGGTAAAGTAAGAGAGTGTGTGTGTGCTCATGTATGTGTGTGTACAGTGCTTTAATGGCCGGAGTGGGCGACAGAGGGGGGCGATGTCAGCGAGGGCGCCGTTTAATGACTCCAGAATAATGCCTTCCTCATTAGTGAAAGCTCAGAGGATCCGCCAGGGCTTGAACCACTAGAGCATAGCATGCAGCAACAGTCTTTATCTTCATATTATTGCATTTGCATAACATTACGGCCACTGCAGGAAGAATCCACTCCGAAGGCCGTGTGCACTTCATCCTAAAAGGCTATAGTGGATGTCTCTGCAAATCTAATCAGAAGTAAGTGGACGTCGAGATGCTGCTGGTGCGCTAGGTGGTGAGAGAAGATCAGGCCACAGTGTGACATGCGGAGGAAGAGCCTTCACAGGGTTATTACTGTAATTGCACCATAAGCTCTCAAAAGCAACTTTATACAGTATTACAAGTGTACATATCTCTCAGTGCAGGTAGGCCTACTTGCTTCAGGCCAGATCTCTTAGTGTGGTTCTGCAGGAATCTGACCACTTTTGGGCCGCGGTTTCATCTTTGCAACCTTCTTGTTGAATTTACATTTGAATTGTGCAATATCCTGATCTGATAGGTTTGGATATTGAGTCCCACAAAAGTAAAGTGAGCTATTTGTGGGTGGGGGGGAGAGACATCTAGAAAGCGTCTTATTTCACAGCTATTTATCATGTAGCTTTGGCCAAATAAGAGGGGCTATTGGTTGTGTGTGTGTGTGTGTGGTGTCAAGGTGTGTGGCCCTGGCTTATCTGGGTTTGAGATGTTTTATCTCCTAAGCTAGCCTATATATTAAAAAGAGAAAGGTGGTGATGGAATTAAAATCAGTCATTTTTTTGTCCCTCAGGAGCAGATCAATTTCCGCAGACTGGGTTGAGATATTTTTACTCTCGGGACTTCTCGTCTTGCTTACCTAAACACCTCCCAGCAAGGAGTCTAAAACTGGCTACCTTCACTAGAAACAATTACTTCTGCGCTCCGAGTTTATTTGCGCCTGCTAAGAGAATTGCCATCATTTACCCCGCCAACCCAGCACCTCCCAAAACAACGAGAGAAAGGAGATAGCGTGGAGAATGAGAGGTAAATTGATTCTGCATGATCATTTGCTTTTCCTTTTTTTATTTTAAAGATATTAGGCTTCCCTTTTCTGTTATAAAGCATAAACAGTGAACCTGTAGGACATTGCATGACAATTGGAATTCAATTCGTAACCTTCTCTATAGACCCACAGCCACTGTGACCTGCTAGCTTATGTGTTTTAACAAATGAAAACAATTTAATCACATTATGTTTATGCACAGGCTTTTACAGTGGATAGCTCAGTCAGTGTATTTCACACAAATGCATAATAGTTGTGCCAGTGTCATTTAGAGTAGTGCACTTGCACCATGGTTTAGCTATAGTGTTAGGTTTAAGGATGAGCAGTGACCCTAAATGTGTGCTTGTTATGAAACAGTTGCTAGTTTCCATGATGAAACCCATGAAAAAGTTTCATTGAGATTAATTATATTAGCTTATGGGCCAATTTTCCAGCCGAGGATTAAGCCTACTCCTAGATTAACTCCATTAATCTATTAACTCCATCTCCACTGGTACCACAATTTAGTCCACGACTAGGATTAGTCCATGAGCAAGACTTCAGTACATGTTATCTTTGTAATGAAAGCTTTGCCTACTATAGATTATGTAAAAAGGGTCAGTAAAATAAGCTAAAGCGTCAACTTACACCTTTTTGGTATATGTTTGTGTATGCTTAGTTATATACAGTTCTTTTTTTTAAACGAAAATAAAATTAAATCACACTTTGGTGAAAGGGAGTGATTATTTGTCATTGTGAACACACCACAGCACAACACACAATGCACCACAATGAAATGTGCCCCCTGCATTTGACCCATCCATGAAGGATCAGCATGGTGTCAGTAGCCGACCTGCTAGTCTGAGGAGGTTCGCTAAGAGTGTCGTCAGATGCTAAGTCTAAAGTGAGTTCCCTAATATCCCTTCATTCCTCACCCTCCGCCTGCATTAAACTTCACAAAGTGTAAGGTTTATCTATTTTGTGTTGTCATAAACTGTAAAATATGACGTGCATGTTAAACCTGTTGTAAAGAACTCCAAATGATTAGTGTATGCATGAGAACACGCAGCTAATCCGTATGAGCTAGCTCAGATGTGAGTTATAGCGGTGGTGTAATGCATGGTAAAATGTAAGTTAGCAAACTATCTGCTCTAATCTATCAACTCTCTCATTTTGCTTGATCTGTTTTTAACAGTGCATGTGCATGCATGTGTTTTACAGTCGATGGCTCTGTGATAGTGGGCGGTGCTTCAGCGCTTTGAGCCAACATGTCTACAGCAGCCAAGCAAACCTCCACCATGTTACACTGCTGCCTGCAGAATCTCGTTATGTTAACCACTCTCCTGCCTTTGGTAACAAACTGCCTTCTGCTGGTGCGTAATAATTCAGTCCTGAGTACCTACGACTATTTGTCTGCACCCCAGTTCTTATGTTTTCATGCATAGTCGAGTTGCTTGGCCTTGTTTTCATGTTGGCGGTATGGCTTTTCGGCTGCAATTCTTCCCGCCATGAAGATCACTTCTACATACAGTGGATAAGTGTACCCGGGTCCTACACGTGTCTGCCATTAGCGAGCTGATGTCTCTGCTGGACATCTTCCCATTTTGAAGGGGATGTGTCTTTCATCTGCTGCACCAAGTTTCTGTGACTGACCTCTGTGTCTGCGGTCCGCTGCCTTGGTGTTTAGTGAGAAATTGGTTAATCATCGCTTAAAATTCTTTCAAACCCCTGACTTTTTGTAAGTGCACCTGTTACGTCCCACACTATAATAGAGAAAACTGGGCTTTATACAACTAGTACACAGTGAAGGACACAGTGACCTTGATATATATGAAGACAGTAATCTACAGTGCATGTATATACAGAACAAAAGGTGGCCGTGTGTACAATGACAGGTGGGCCTCAAGGCTCTTGGCATTACACCTAATGAAATTCATATTGGTAAAAGCACTCTTACTTTTTGAGCATTTGTGGATCCAAAATTAACCCATCAAATGTTAATGCTTTTTTATAAAGTTTTACATTATAGCTAGAAAAGTGCAAAATTCAATTTGATGTTTGGGTTTGCAGTAGCTTCTGTGCAACCATGACCTGTGGAATTCAATTCAGTTCAATTCAAATTTATTTATATAGCGCTCTTAACAACAGTCATTGTCATAAAGCACTTTACATATAACCGGCTAAACCCCCAACAAGCAAGCCTGAGGCGACAGTGGCAAGGAAAAACTCCCTCTAATAGGAAGAAACCTAGAGAGGAACCAGACTCGGAGGGGACCCCATCCTCCTCTCTGCAACCAGGTGCACAGACATTTAATGTGCAACAAACAATAGTTCCAAAGATGAGTTGTTAGTTATTTAAAAACAAAGATACAAAAATAGTCAAGGATATTTGAATCGGGTTGTTGATGGAGCACTTGCAGGACCCTCTCAGCAACATTAAGCTGAGAATGATTCAGTATTGTGCTGCTAAGTGTTAGGCGTCCATAGGGACAATCCCAGTTGGTTTCATGATGATGTCCCCATAAGGTCCTGGTGCGGGGTTCAGTGGGTCAGGATCAGCTCGGGAGGGTTGACAAGGTCAAGCGTCAGCTCAGGACGTCTCCGGGACTCCTGGTGAGTTCGGTTGATCAGCGTCAGCTTGGTAGGGTCGAGATGGTCAGTGTCAGCTCGGGGCATCTCCAAAGAGTCCCGGTGAGGGTTCGGTCAGCCAAGCGCCATCCCGGGATCAGCTCGGGAACAGCTCGGAAAAAGAAGAAAAGAGAGGAGAAAGTTAAGTGCCCTAACCTAACCTCCGGCAATGCTAGAGTAGCTATGGCAGCCTAGCTAAGAAGGGAGAGCTGGAAGGCAACACAGACATGAGGGCTTCCAGGGGTCTCGGCATCACACCAAAGGTATTTACTTATTTATTTATTTAATATTATTATTTTAATATGATTATTTAGCATGTTTCCAACAAATAAAACTTCAGCAGCAACCGTAAAGAAAATCCATTATAGTTTCTGATGCTTTTTTCAGAGCAGAGATGAGACGTGACTTTGATCAAGCACCGTCTCATAGGGACTTTAAGCAAAGTTTGTTTTGGCCGTGATAAGGACAGTTGTTTGTACACCTCTAGAGCCCAAATCCAGCCTCCCTCCTCAAACAACCGGTTGCGTCAGGAGGACTGGCTGAGCTTAATTAAACCCATATTGGGCAATGCATAAAACCAGCCGAGTTCTGCCTCTCTGTCTCTGTCCAGTGTGAGGGGAGAGAGCTCTAGCTGAACTGTCAGATCTGGAAGGTTTGTTTTAAGCCTCTTAAAAGTTAATCTACTTCAGGTAGTTAAACGACAACTTGACAACATCAAAAATAAACTCGGAATGGCTGGTCTGAAGGTGAGTAGTGCTTCTATTGCTCTTAAATGTAAGTTAAAATAAGCAGAATCAACCTATATATAACGTTGTGTAAAATTGTTATGACATTATATGCAAGCATGATATTATCTAAATGTTGCATGTACAATATGATTGTTTTCAGCTTTTAATGATCATTTTAGAAAGTTATATGTCTAGAAGATACTGAACCAAAAATAAGGAAATTCAGCTTGATTTTTCATAGGTTTGCAGTAGAGTCTGAACGAGTCATGGTCTGAGAGGCGTTTCCTCCTCGACCAATCAGGTTCCTGCAAGAAAACATCTGCCCAGATGTTGCCTAGTACACGAGCAAACTGCATACTAGTGGTTAGAATTATTAGGACTAAAATGTGCTCAAATATTTTCAGTTCTGTTACAGAAAATAGGAGACAAACTTCCATTTATACAAAAGTAAAATGATTAATCTCCTCTTTGTTTTTGATGTAGTTTAGAAATAATGTATTTCTTTAGACTACTGTACTTGTTGGAAATTGTATCCATAAAAAACATTTTCTTCCTGAAATCTTTATATTATTATTAAATTTATTCTGTATTTGAGTTGTCATCGTTTATATCCATAAAGTTCAGTGAAAACAGCTTGGTGCAAAACTGCAGAGCCACAATGACTCAGCACATAATAATAGCTTGTAGGATGGGAGGAACACAGACCACCAACACCACCCCTTCCAAAAAAGTGAAAAATTTGCAATTTTGAATATAGAATATCACATTTCCATGTCATTTATAGTAATTAAAAACAGTTCATTTTTCTTTTAGTATCTTAGTGGCTTTGGAAACGAGTTTGCTTCTGAAGATCCTCGCTGCCCTGGATCTTTGCCAGAAGGACAGGTAATAACCAAGCCTTATGTTAACCAAAAGAAAAGTATTTGTATCTCACATGTATCTCACATAATGTGTTTATTTCTTTCATTCAAAGAACAGTCCCCAAGTGTGTCCATATGGACTGTATGCTGAGCAACTCTCTGGCTCTGCCTTCACTTGCCCACGACCAACCAACAAGAGAAGGTATGCTCTACCATAAACTCATGCATCATCCATGTATTAAATACACTGCCCTCCAAAAGGGTAGCAATAATAATTTTTATTTTGATTACATAATAATGGCAATATATACATGTCAAAGTCAGACATACCCCTTTGCCAGCTGTGATGTCTGGTCACTGGTGTAAACTTGGCCCAGGTTTTTAAAAGATTTTTGGGTCAGCACAACTTAATGCTAATGGTGGATATTTTGATGAATCCAAAATGTAAGTATTTTCTATGTATAAACTGTTTTATAAACTGTTTATGTAATAAAATATGTTCTTGTAGTTTGTGTTCTCCCTTATCAGTGCAACATTATCACAAATTAAAAAGGATTCATGGCAATACTGTCCAAAACCCCACTTTGCCAAGGGTGTTTGCCAGGGCAGTGTACTTTATATTTTTATTACATTTTTACAGTATGGAATAAATATAGATTTAATGATCAAGAAGTTTACACTGACAAAATTGCACTCCTTCACACACTAACAAGCAAACAAACAAACAAATCAGAAATGAAAAAGGCAGAATGATAGGCGGAAGAACCAACACTGTAGAAGTTTAGTTCATTGTCATTATTCATTTCAATTCATTTCAATTCATTTCAATTATTATTTATTTTTTATGTAATAAAAATATAAAAGTGATCAGATATAAGCAAAATACTTCTCATACTGTGCCAGTTTCTTCAGATCAAGACATATTCACTGTTTTTTTTTTTTTAATTTTTAATCTCTCCATGTTAATGGTGCGCATTGCATAATCCCATTTGTGGCCTAAAGAAGTTTCTCAATTTATTTAATTTGTATTCTTTATGACTTCCAATGAAACAAAGTTTGGCACACCAGACATCCTTACTGACACTACCCCATGCATTTTAGTTCAAGTAATACATGTGTATTAGGTAACACTTGACAATGGACATTTTTAATAGCGTAACTACTCCATTCAGTGTAATATATTAAATATTTTTAAGGACCACTTAACCGGTACTATGCAGCTTTATAGGGGCACAGTAATTGACAACTTCCATTACCTTTTTAACTTCCACCTGGAGCAACTTGGGGTTAAGGGTTAAGGGTCTTGCCCACAGGCCCAGTTGTAGTATAGAAGTGGGTTTAAACCTATGACCTCTTTGTGTGATTTATTTACTCCAAAAAATAGATGAATCTAAGAACATTTCCAAACACTTTTTTTTACATACTAATGCTAATGCAAATATTAATTTATTTCTCACATAATACAACCTGTTCATACTATTTGAGTGAAATGTTGTGTGTATTTTCAGTTGGTTGTACCGTATACTGCCTTCAGTGAAACACAAACCTTTCACTCCCATGAACTGTGGAAACCTCAGTGAGAACTGGAATGAAGTGGAACCTGATCCCAACCAGGTTACTAATATTTAATGGAGTCTGTACTCCATAGCTCTATAATACATACTCAGAATTAAACCTCAGTCATTCCCCAAATATGGTATGACTACTTAATGTTTTGCCACTGCCTCCATGACAATTTTCATCTGTTCATTAAGCATTTTTAAATAATGAATTAATCACTTCTTTTAACAGCTTCGATGGATGCCATTTACCATTACTAAAGCATCAGAGAAGAAAATGGATTTTGTGTCGGTGAGTGAAACACTTCCCTCTTGTGGTCCTGCTGACACACACGTCTGACATGATTTGTTGTACATGCTGGTGGTTCTCATTCTGTGCTTTCTGTTGTTACAGGGCTTCAACACGGTCTGCGGTGCTGGGGATTCAAAGTCTCGCAATGGAATTGCTATCCATATTTACACCTGTAATACCTCCATGAAGGATAGGTCAGAGTTCACCATTTGCCTCTTGACAGTTAATACTGATACACTGTCATTGTGGTGTAATACTGAAATTTATATGAAAACGGTGTGTTGGGTTTTTCTAGGTGCTTCCAGAACTCTGATGGGGATTTTCTCATTGGTTAGTCCTATCAAACATAAACTACATTGTGAAAGATTTTTGCAATTTTATTAAATAATACTGAACCAAATAAATGTAAACATAAACATAAAATTTCGATAATTAAAAAAAAGCTATATAGGATTTCTCCCTCACTCTTAGAATTTCTACATGATATATTTATATGCATTACTTTTGATATTTTGGTTCTATTCATTGTTCTGAACATTCTGAACATTTTTTCTTATTGAATATTGTCAGAATAATGAGTATGAAAGACAAGAAATGGCACAGAAAAGCTTCTGTGCCATTCTGTATTAAACTGACAATCACATAATCACATAAATCTTTGTTGTTTAGTGCCCCAACAAGGCGAGATCCTCATCACCACAGAGTTTGGAAAGGTGATGGTGGAGCCCAATGAGATCTGTGTTATCCAGGTGAGTTCATCACACATCTAACATACATACAACACTGGCTGTTTCTCATTATTTTACCCTTCTCCCTTTCAGCAAGGGATGCGCTTCAGTGTGGATGTGTTTGGTGAGACCAGAGGTTACATTCTGGAGCTATATGGGGCTCATTTTGAGCTCCCAGATCTGGGGCCCATAGGTGCGTTCTGGTCTAGACTTTGCCACTGCACACTTTTAATAGACATGCACTTAAACTAATTTCTGCAGTTTAAAAGTGTTATTTCACACTTCCATTTAGGTCACTGAAACATTATGTTGTCAGCTAATTATTGTTT
Source organism: Distichodus sexfasciatus (assembly GCA_032718565.1). Taxonomy (NCBI): domain Eukaryota; kingdom Metazoa; phylum Chordata; class Actinopteri; order Characiformes; family Distichodontidae; genus Distichodus; species Distichodus sexfasciatus. Next base: position 2,007,847 of record JAVGVS010000046.1, read on the forward strand.
CCTGGGCTTTGTTGTAGGTGCTAATGGACTAGCTAATCCCCGGGACTTTCAGACACCTGTGGCTTGGTTTGAAGATCGCACAGTGGCCACAGGTTACACCATCATTAACAAGTACCAGGGGAAGTTGTTCTCTTGTCAGCAGGTATAATATTACAATACTTGAAAATTTTATTACGTGTCCTGCATGAACCAGTGATGATAAGGAGTTTTTCATATCAACACTTAAATATTCACAGCCATCTTTTAGCGTATTTATACAATATAGGGTTACACATTGTGGTATAAAAACATAAGCAATGTACTGTAACATTGCATTAAGATGCATGTTATTAGTTACGCTTATAGGCTATAACCCTGATAAAATGAAAAGCAAAACTGGAGTGGTGATGGCAAGCTAGTGGTAGAATACATGCCTACGAACAACAAGGTCCTAGGCCTAAACCCAGCTCTATACTAATACCAGAACTACTGTACTACTGGGCCTGTGAGCAAGACTCTTAGCCCCAAGCTGCTTCAGGGAGCCTGTAATAAGAAAATGGAAGATGTTTTGGAGATAAGAGTCTAATTAATGCCAAAAAATTTAATTGCTGTTCCATTATAAAACTGCAAGGTGTTGGTTAACTGTTCCTCCGTTATATTACACCGTCTGAACTTCCATGTATTACTCGATGTAATGTATGGGTTAATGTCTTAAGGTTCTTAAGGTTGTGAGATTTTTATGTAGTCTCTTGATTTATCTGTCTTACCTATGAAAAGGTTCAGCAGCCAGGCACATAAACCCAGAATCTGCCGGTCGTTCACATTTCCTTTTAGTTCTCTAACAATAGTCATTACAAGGCTTGATACAGCAGCAAGCTCCCATCTCTTCTAATGCTCAGGTCATAATTATGTTTAATTAGTTAACATCCTCTGCATTTTCACTGCACAAATCTTTTCATCGGGAAAATATTTTCTGAGTTAGGCATTAATTTCAATGTGCTTTTGCTGTGAAACGATTTTCCCTGAGTGTCCTGTCGCGTGTGTAATTGGATTGACTCGCCATGCTTTGCAGGAGAAATGTATCAGAAACCTGCCACATTAGAGCAACGCACCATAAGGAGGGTGTCATCCTTCATTTCAATGCATCAGACATGCAGGGAGACCTCCTTATTTTTGCCTATTCCTTTGCACAACCAAACCGCTCTTAAATACAGAAGGTTGTCGGGCCCCATCTCGAGGGAGAGGCCGCCGCCTCGTCCTGCTGTTCTGATCTCCAGCTGAGTGCTGAAATTGCTCAAATTAACTTATTATTTGCTTGACTGGGCCAATCTGTTTGTATTTTGTGTGTACACTGTTTTTTTTCTCCACGATTTTAATCAAGTCTGGTGGAGTTATCCTGCAAGCTGTAATGTCTGTGAGATTACAAACCTCAGGGTCCAGTAAGCCCCCAGGGCGCCTAGTGTGTGTCTTTGTGGGGGATCTATGTACCTGCAAAACCATGCTGTTGTGTACATGTGGATGTGGATGTGAGTGTCTGTCTGAGATTTAAGTTGTGACTGGGATGAGTTGCACAGTATGAGATTTGTGTGTGTGGTGAACTGACGAAGGGAGAATTGGGGGGTCAGGACTGCAGGCAGTCTTGGCTGTAATGAATTATATTGATTTTGCAGCCACCATTCAATGTCTCTTCACTGCAACATTATCAACAGAGGGCTATATAAAATTGCTGTGTTTTTAACGATCAAGATAAAGAAATTTCTTCACTCTATAACCACCTCACAATTTCATTCTTCTTTCAGTCTTGGCTGAGGAATAGAATTCTTTTTGGAAAGTTGTATTGCGGGCATTAATTGTACACACCCAATACAAATATTGTGAAGAATGAATGGATTGAGAAACCTTAAATCAAATTTTGGTCGTTGTGCTATTCAATTCAATATTCCCCTCCGACCCAGGGCAAGTCATAATAACTTTAGGTTGGCATTTTACAATGCCACCGTCCTCTTACATTCTCATATGACTTCACAGGAGTTTTCACCATTTAATGTGGTGGCATGGCATGGAAACTACACACCCTACAAATACAACTTGGCAAACTTCATGGCGATGAACTGTGTGGCATTTGATCATGCTGTAAGTACTACTAAATCACGCCTCTGATGAATGACGGAATGCAGATTTGTTCTAATATTAACTAATATTGTAAGTTCATAACGAGCACAATATGTTTCAGGATCCCTCCATCTTCACTGTGCTAACCGCCAAGTCCACACGTCCAGGAGTTGCCATTGCTGATTTTGTCATCTTTCCACCACGCTGGGGAGTAGCTGACCATACTTTCCGACCCCCTTATTACCACAGTAAGTGTTTTTGGGCCTGGCCAGTTCTTGACTGTGTGAACAATTAGGAAAGCCGGATGGGAGCACTATCCTGTGGTTTGTATGGAATCCAATTAGGGTTGCCACCTAGGTCTGACAAAATACCTGAACATTTTGCCAAACCTGACCAATCACTTTGCCTATAAGCGGAAACACATCTGACCTATAACATTCAGTGTCCCGGGAGGGACACTGTTTTTCCACAGGGACAGACCATTAAAACAAAAGACAGTCTCTGTAAAACTGGGACAGGTGGCAACCTTAGGTCCAATGCCCCAGTGCAAGTTCACATGCCCCAGTGATGGATGACTATGTGCGATTCCTGGCCTTTAACCTTTCAAATTCTGCCACTTGTTTGTAACTGGTAAATTCTCTCCTGCCCCTTCACCAACTTGGCAAATATGTTCATTTGCATGGTGTGAATTTTGATCAAGTCATGGTAGCACACATTTACTTTAACAGAATACAATAATTTATGCAACTGAAGCTAACTTTTGAGATGCCAGATTAACTTAAAACTGTGCTGACATACCACACACACTGTAAAACAAATGCAGTCTATATTGCAAATGCAATATATTGGTGTTCCAATGTTGCATATTCCAGCGCATAGTTTGTTTGTGACATTAACATTCACTCTTAAACATAGCCAAAATTGTAACACTGAAATCTCAACAGTTGAAATATGTTAACATTATTGATCAAATCCTTTTAAGTGTACACAAAAATGAATGTACACAAAAATGTCTAAGACTTTTTGTCTTAGAGCACCTCCTGTCTGTGTTCAAGGGAACTGCATGAGCGAGTTCATGGGATTGATCAAGGGTCACTATGAGGCAAAGGAGGAGGGTTTCCAGCCTGGAGGGGCAAGTCTCCACAGCATGATGACCCCACACGGACCTGACGCTGACTGTTTTGAGAAGAACAGCACAGTGGTGCTCAAACCTGAGAGGGTTGCTGAGGGAATGATGGTACACTCTACATCTAATGTTTTCAATCAAACCCTTAGCAGTACACCAATATCACTTGAGGAGGTGTAACTTTCATATGATGGTTGTGTTGCAGGCCTTCATGTTTGAGTCATCCTTCAGCATGGCTGTTACCAAGTGGGGACTTGAGACCTGCAAGCGACTGGACAAGAACTATTACAAATGCTGGGAACCTCTCAAGAGTCACTTCAACCCAAACTGGAGACCCAGTAGCAAGTAGAACAGGCCATAATGCAGACAATTACACCTAGCAATATGACATCTTAGATAGCAGGTGTGAAATAAGAGAGTAGATTAGACCTAAGCAATGTCTGATTATCCTCTCAGCCTGTATTTACTGCAGTTTAAAGGTGAATAGTATTACAGCTTTCGTGTTTGAAGTGATAAATCTGAGCTTTGGTAAATGAAAAAGTATTATATGAATGCAAAGGTAACATGCTGTTAAAAGTTAAATTACAATAAAAAATGAACCCCAAACTTCTCATTACAAGAATTCTTTCAACACTCAAGAGTTTATTTATTATTACAGGTGCTATCTGACAGGAAGATTTAAACAGAAATAGAACTGGGTTCAGTAGGAGAGTCTGTAAGGGCGTTTGTAAGATCCATCTTTTATCTTTGCTTCTCTAGTGTCCTGAAAATAAAAGACAAGAATGATTAAACAACGAACATAATACTTGCAAACATTTTGAAACACTGACAATTAGAGGCAATATGCATAGGACAAAGTTCTCAGAACAGTGTGAAACATGCCCTGCATAAGAATGATATTCACAAGATACTTAAGTCATATGAGGACATTTATCGTCCTCATATGACTTCTGTTACTTATGACAGCAGATCCTCATCCTGGTCATTGTGGCCCCTGCCACCTCCAGAAGTACCAACACCGAACCCCTGACCCTTAACTCTTAGTTCCTCTAGGGAGACTGCCTGTGATTAGGACATGCAAGACACTCTGGATGAGAGAATCTGATAAATGTAGAATGTTTTGGAAACTGATCAAATCCTACTCTAATGCTATAAAATACATAACTGCAACAGGTCAGCATGGAACAGTAATAAATGTTCAGAAATTAGTAGGTATTCAGTTCATGTAAACTGAGTTCTTGTAAAGTCTCATAGATTATGGCACAAAATGCATCATAAACTGATTAACCACGTCTTGCTTTGTTTTACTATCACAACTTACCCTGTCAGTCTTGAAGACATAATACAAGAGAACGAGGGGCACAACTCCAAACAAGCTGCCCACCAGTGAGGTTTTCGCTGTTGGTCTGAAGTTGGCATAAACGTTACTGACACGGGCGTATGTCCATCGGGTTAGGGCAGGATCCTCCTGCAAGAAAAAACCCCCATTCCCATTTAAAACTGCATTCATGACAAACAGAACCTTGGAAAGTATGAGCTTCATAGTGAGTTAGATATTTTTCAATGAAAATCAGTAGCTCCATCTATCCGACTAGTCCTAATCTAGTCGTCCACCTTTGTAAGACAGTGGTATCTCAAAAGCTACTCAGTTAGTTGTGAAATAGGTCTGTAATCATTATTAGACCACTAGTTTAGTCAAGTCTAATTGATATGAACACGACTGGCTGTCGATGTGAAAGTAATAAAAGTTAACTAAATTCAGACACCATGCATGTGAGACATTTAAGGAATGTATAATTTTTCAGAGACGTCAATCACGGTTAAATATAGAAAGAAGCGCTAAGCAAAACGAGGTCTAAGAGATTTTTAAACATGTTTTGTAGTGGTCAATAAAACTAACTTGCCTATCTACAACAATCGCAGGACGTGCAATGAAAAGTAAATATGAATTAACTCAAACATGCCAACTGTTGTTGTAAACAACAAAATGTGAATGTCAATAACATTGTTTTACGACTTGATCGCGTCCGCGCGCGACGTTCGAGAGTTTTACAAAAGCACCATCTTCTTGAGCGCAGTACAACTCATCAAAGGCGTACCTTCATTGCTAACCTGCAAACTTAAACTATTAACTATTGTAACGTAATAAAATAAAAAGTTTCTTAGCTTGGTATCGAAACTGTTAATGATAGTAGTTTACCTAGCCAAACTTGTCGTTTACTCAAGCTTACACATTTACTGAAGTATGTCAGCTAATAAGCTAGCCATCAAGGTCATTACTGAGTAGCTAGCTAATGGGCGTTAGCTTGGTTATTTTGTCACATAAATATGAGTACATTTTAAGACACTATAAAATCCATCATGTGAAGTTGCTCTGAAACACTTAATGCAATTAGCCATATTATCTTTTGCGTGCTAGTACGTTTACCATTGCTAGCTAGCTAGCTAAAATCATATATGTCCCAGCCTGCAATCTACCACACTACAGAGTGTGCCACCACAACACGAAGCTAACAATGTGCATATTATTTAGTACTCTAGTACGCTGAGTGGGACGCGACCGTTGTTGTTTTCACTCACAATCAGCTCCTTCCTGTGAGGATTGTTGAGCTGCAGCTGGTACTGTCGCTTTAGCTGAGCCCTTATGGCAGCCCGCGCCTCCTCTGCACGTCTGTATTCGGGTGAGAGATTAAAATACTCCGCTGGGTCTAATGTTTTTGGCCGACTGGCCAAAGGTGCCTCCTTGTAGTCCGCCATGTTCACGGAGGCGAGCAGAACGCAAAGCGAAGCACGGACCGATTTGAGCGCTACACTTATGAGTCTTAAATGGCTTCATACACCCTATATAGTGCACGACCACGTAACCTGGGACACAACGGACAGTCACAGCCTTTGCAGTATACTTCGTGTAAATAGGAATGTTTTGAAGCACGTAAATATAATCATTAACGTTTGAAAACAATTGGAATGTTTTAACGTCGTTAATATTCTCTTTATAGGTGAAACACCTATGCGACCTAATTACCTACATGGAGGAACACCAGTTGAGACACACTAAATAAGCCTCCGTTTGGGCTGTTCTTTCCAGCGTGTTTTAACCATTTGAACAATTTTGTTTGTATTATATTTGCATACATGAAGCATATGTTAACGAATACGGTTAATAACACAATACGCATGATCTCAATAGCTAAATTCTGTGACTATGTATGTCACATGAGTTCAATCTGCAATTCTTCATGTTCATAATTCACTAATGCGTATCTATCCCATTAGGTGAAATTAAAGAAGTGCTGATTGGAGAGCTGGGGATGTTCTTGTTTACAGCACCACCAAGTTTCTAATGCCAAGTAAACACCACGCAGGATTTTAGAGGGCATTTGGAATTCTGAAAATGGATTCATTGAAGGGTTGCCCATGTACAAGGCATGCATGGTCTCACCCCTCACATACCCTGTGGTGTATTATGTAATTATCATAAATACCATGCAAATAAACATCTGCCAAAGAAGATATTACGGGCAACAGCCTAAGTGTTTTATCCCAGATTTAAACGGAATGGTGTGGAAAAGTCTCGACAGCATATTTAGTGTTTATTACTTTGTATTATTCGATCGTTCATTCGTTCATAAGTACTATGTATTCGGGTTTTAAAAATCCAAAGAAAAAAATAAACAGCATAGAATTTTGCAGTGTACCTTTAATTTATTCTTTATTTGTCCATTGATTTATGAGAATACGGTAATCATGTCTTGGATTCCTCCATCCCCTTGCAGTTGTTTTCTCAGTGTTTCCTAACAATGCAAACCCTAGTGTAAACGAACAATTAACAATCTGTGTGCATTTTGACATCGCCGATAATAAATCACTGTACATTTTTACATCATTTACAAATGCAGCTGTAACGCCATAGTAAGGACTCATCAGAAATAATGGCTACTGAGTGTACAGGAGCAGCAATAACAGGCTTTAGAGGAAACGCACAGTGTATTTTGTACCAACGTTACACTTCCAGCAAAGGTATAACTGCTATAAAGTTTACGGCGTGTTGGGTAATCAGACTCCAGTTCTACTCTTGTAGAACTTGTAAAAGTAAGAAGCATTAATTGACAAATAGACACTGGTTGGACACTTAGAAACCCGTGTAAGGGAATGCGATCAAGGTTGTATCTGTAACAATTTTCAACGTTTGTTTGATTTAACAAATCAAAATGTGTGTTTAAACATGCCTGCATTTAACAGCTTTAATGATTTGGGATTTTATTTTTACAGCCTACTGACAACAACGGATTTACAAAACATAGCTTTAATGTTTTTTTTTTTTTTTTTTTTAATAAACACACACCTTTCCATCCATCCAAACACATAAAGATTTGATGTCAAAAACCCAAGCACAGCGCATGCGCGCTAAACGTCCACGGCGCTATGGCCCCCGTATCAGTTTCTCTGGTTTAACCATAGTTTCTGCAAGTTCTGCGTCTAGGATTATCGTGATTAAATTTATATTGTGCCGCTTTTGCGAAAATCTCGGAAGATCCTTACACAAGACTGTAACTGCACACTTCGTGACGTAAGACTCTGTTGCTAAGTGAGAATGTCTACTAACAATACAAACGTTGCCTTGACAACTAGAGATGCAGAATATACCACAGTAAGCTGTTCATCTTTTGGATGTAGGGTGTATCGTTTTTGGATTTTCCATTTTCACAAAGAATTAAACCACAATCTACGTTTGGTAAGTTTTCTAGTCGTTTGTTCAGGCTGAGTGTACATTACACGACCTTAAGAAATCCCGGAATTTTAACATTTATCGACTGTTATGTGCGGGTTTTGGTTCTGTTTTAGGGAGATTTAGGGTGTTTTCACACTTGGTCCGTTTCAGCCCTCAAAGCGAACTCAGATCGATTAGTCAGCATTTTTTACGTATATGTGAAAACACCCTTAAACTACACTGTCGTAAAATTTGCACAGGATCCGTCGTATAGTAGAAACACAATTCAAGACTAATAACAGATAATTTATATGTGTTAATTTACATTTACAATAAGATTTCAATAAGATTCGAGTAAGAATGCTATTATCGTTTTACTAATAATGTTCAGGATAAATGAGTTTACATATCTTACTTTTTTCGACAATGGCTGCTATGAAGTAATAGTAAAAAACAGGTGAAAAGGGAATGACCGCTCCACGTGTGGCCAGCAGATGGCTGTGTGTTGATATGCAGCATGAAGAAACAAATCTTTTTGAATCACTTTGCCGGGTAGTTTGGGTGTTGCACGAAGTTTCAAATCACTATCACATATTAAACATGTTGGTTTTTCCAGTATGCTATTAAATCCCTGGTCGTGTAGTTAGTTTTGACTACCCAGAAAAAAAACAGCAACGAAGATAAGTCGGTAAATGTTAAACTACTCAGTCAGTTTGAACAGTACGGTTGTGTAAACTCGTGAGAAGCACAAATCAGGATCAGTGTAAGTTTAAGCTTGAGTTTCCCTTTTACACTTAACCGACTGATTGAAAGCACAATTGCGGCTAATCAATTAAATCTGGCTTTAGCGCGTCTAGGCCTATTACCGTGCCAGTGACAGAAGCTCTTGACGCACTTAATGATATAACTAGGTGTATGCACATGTATGTTTTATAATTATATGCATTCATATGTATGTTTCATTTATCACGTGGAGGCATATTTATATATTTATTTCTGCATCTATATTTTTATTGTGTTTTATCTTGATCTGTTTTACAGGCAGCATCAACCATAATAAATGCCTCTTGAAGAGACTATATACTGCTCAGAGCAGATTCCAATCCCCCCCGAGCTGCCTGACATCCTCAAGCAGTTTTCTAAAGCTGCTGTCAGGACACAACCACAGGACCTGCTGCAATGGGCCGTTGCGTAAGTTGCGCAAAATGTTTACCTCAACCAACTAGAGATTCAGGGCCCTGCTCAGGGGCATACAATTACTTTTGCGATTAGAATGGTTTAGGAAAATATGTCTGCTTTGGTGGCAAGATTTTGCATTTCCTCTAAGAACTATCTAAGCTTTTTACTGTCTTTTAGCTGAAAAGGCTTGTTTGTTTACCTTTAGGTCAGTGATGAATAAGCATCCTAAGCCTAACTCTGCAATTCTTAATTTTTAAGCATTTTAAACGTTCGCAAGAAGTGATAAGTAAATGTGATCAATTAAATATATGAAATATTCTCTGTACTATTAAAGTTCAATAATTAATTATACTGCCAACCTTCATGTGTTCAGTCTTTGAGTCTATAAAAACATATTGCATAAGCCTATTACCCAGTAATAGTCAGGGATTTGTGTTTTGCCAACATAAAATAAATCATATTTCTGTTTTAATATAGGAGTTTAGAAAACTCTTTAAGGAAACACATGAATATAATAAGTGGTATCAACATTTATAGCTTTATTGATTACTGCAATAATCCACCCTAACATGACAATTTTACATTTAAAGGTGCAAAGTGAAATGTAAAATGCCCATAAGAGAGATAACAGAAATAGCTAGCAATGTGCCCTACTGAGTAAATAAGTGATATTATTAAGTAAATATTAGCGCATAAACAGTGTAAGTAAATAAGCCCTTTCAACAAGCATTTACATCTGCATTTGAATCTTATTTCTTAATGATATTTGTCATTGGGATGAGATATATTATACTCTTTCAGCTACTTTTCCGCACTATCAAAGGGTGAACCTCTTCCAGTCAAGCAGAGGCTAGAATTGCAGGTAGCAAATCAAACAAAAGGCACTTCACTTACTCCAGGACTACTCAAGGTCCTTCATAAGCAGGTTAGTGTTTAGGTTCTTTGGATCTACTTGTTAAAATCCATTAATTATAATATATACAGTCCATTAACTGTAGCAATGCATTTTTCAATGTCCTTTTTGTTGTAGCTTTCACCTAAAGAAGCCGTTACAAAGGAAGATGTGTATGAGAAGTGGATAGGCCTCTGCTTGCCAACAGAACAGCTCGAATCAATCTTGGCTGTTGGTAATTTTGATGCACAAATCGACTGGATGCAGTTCTTTGCACTGAGTTGCAGTGCTTTAAGTGGGGTGAGTACCCAACTAATGGGTTTGTTAGTCATAGCAGATTTGTCTAGATATAGGCTTTTATACATGACAGTTCCTGAATGTAAAACACCTTCCGCACATCTAATTTTTCAACAGGTCTGAACATATTTCATGTGTTCCCCATAAATTCCTCTTGGTGTCAGTATTGTTCCATAAATACCAGGATCCTTTTTGTACAAGGCATCATTTTCTAGTCCTGTATAACCTTGGGATTTCCTACATGACCACAGACAATCCTACATTGAGGAATAATTTAAAATAGTTGCATAATGTGTTAGTAAATCTGTTATATAAACACACTGCAAAGCTCAAGTTCTTTGTGTCCGTAATTCAAATCTATTGCTAAGCTGTAGTTGATAAAAACCAAAAGAGATTATTTTGTTTACTATAATATTAATTTACATTTACACCTTTTGGCTGATGTGCTTTTCCACAGTGACATACATTCCGTAATTATAGGGACAGTCTCCATGGAGCAACTTAGGCTTAAAGGCTTTGTTCAGGGGCCCGCTGGTGGTAGTTCTAGCAGTAGGATAAGACCAGGCTTGAACCTACACCCTCTTGGTCTGTAGGCAATTATTTACTAGTCTTCAATCAAAAGCTGTTATTTTTAACTAAGTTGCCTACTTTTCCAAACCTGTTAGAGTACAAGCACAATATAAACACAGTGGTCACAAATACATACAATAGATGAACGCTTTCAAGCAAGTGGTCAGCATAAGCTGTTTTCAATTTTTAATTAACCAATTTTATATATGGTAAAATATTGTTTACATAGTAAATAATGGCACAGTAACCCCACAAGTGCCCTCTTGAGACTAAGGAGTCTAAAATAGCGTAGACTTGTGACTGTTACAGAAAATAAGTATAGTTTGTAATACAGATGTTGTGGGAGTGATTTTTAAATAATAATTTCTGTGATGGTTATCTTATTACATGTGTGTTAACATAAAAAGCTGTGTAAGGGAGTTATATTTCCAACACTGTGTCAACAGACCCTTACGAGTTCCATGAAGCATGCTTGTGAAATCCTTACTGACGACCCTGAGGGTGGAGCAGCACGGATCTCTTTCCATACCTTTAAGAGTCTGTACACATACTTGGCACATCTGGATGAAGATATTACTGAAGAGCAGATAAACAACTTCCTGCAGAGTCTCGAGGAGCATGTGTGAGTAAACATACACACCTACACAAACTTTTTTCAAGTTATCTTCTGACTTTTAGGATCTAGTCCTCAGTTTGTTCAAATTTTTAATCTCTGGATGTGGTTTTTATATAATGTATATTTATATATTACATGAGATTAAACCTTTTGGCTAATTATTAAGACCTTCTTGAAAGGAACAAGTAGGAAAGCAGTTTAAAAATCACAAGAAATTGGTGATCATTGGCTGCAATTTGCCTAGAATGTTTGCAGACAAATGTCCATATTTATCTTTTTCTAATTGTCTGAATACAAATTTGCAAACAAGGAGCTGTGTCCTACTTATGTTATGGATAGAATAGTGTGAATCTGCAATACTCTCATTCTCTCTGCAGTAGGAAGTCTAAAAAAATATAATTTCCAATCATCCTTAATTCACCAGTTTCTGTGTAAAATCGCATCTTGGATTCTGAAACATTATCTGATCCAGGAGGTGAATAGTTTAGTGATATTATGAGCTAATAATTTGTCATGTTCATGGCCCCCCTGTGAACGTGTCAGCTAAATTTAAGTTATTTAGTTCACTTACATCTTAGAGCCGAGGTAGACTCTTGCCCTCACCCTTTCATTATTCCAGTCTCCTGACTGAGTGATTAATGTGCAATTTCTGAGCCATCAGAACCTGCTGAGAATGCTAATATCTCTTTTACATAGATTCCATCAGTGTTTTGCACAAATTTCCCCATCAGTATTTTTTTTTTAGAAAATGTTCTCAGCCATTTCAGTTCAAATGGATACTAATTTGATGTTGGAACTATATCAGTTACAAAGATATCCGCAATTGCTGTTAAAATGTTTAAAGTAATGCTAGAATGTTCCAGGTTTCCTACTTTTTATACAGTTAGCTGATTTTTTGAGTTACAAAACTTGGAATTAATTTGACTCATTGAAATCGTGTACAACTTACATCACAGCCCTGGTCTTACTGTGATCACTATGACCTTGCACTGTCTATGAGGAGCTAAATTTTTTTACAAATAGAAAACAGATGCTGATGTTACTGTCACTAAATTATGATCTTGTGTAACTGTGGATTTCAAGTAACATTAAGTGGCATTACAAAATAGGTAATTTGAACCAAAAAGACCATGCCCACCATTGTTTTCTGTCTTTGCAAGAACACAAATCTCTACATGCACTGCAGTCTAGTGTTGCAAAACGCAAACACTGTTCAAAAGCCTTCTCTTAGTTTGTGATGTAATCAACTTTATTACCATTCTTGTGTGGTCACAATGACATTTCAGAGCTTAGCCAAAATAATTACACACAATTTTGTTACTGTATAAACAACTATAGAAATAATCCAATTCCTTTATTGTCAGAAAAGTAAAAATAACACTTACAAGAAGACATAAGTCGGTGGCTCAATTAAACATTACTTAATTACATAATTACATAATTAAAACATACTTTTAAAATATCATAAGCACTTCAAAAATATTAATTGATGCAGCCTGAAACAAATACGAAAAAGACGGACAATACAAAAAAAATTATGAGATCATTCCAGTGTTAAAACAATAAGTTGGGTTTACAAACAATGCATTTGTTAAAACAGTAATTTGGTGTTGATAGCTTTATGCTCAAAGTCAACAAGCTCCCTCTAGTGGTGAAAGTCAGGCATGAGAGATTATTGCAGAGCACAGCCATAGAGAAGCTGATCTGGAGAAGAGGAAATTAAACTGTAATTTGCAGTAAATTAATGCCTTTCTGGAGCTACTTGCTCATACCAATACCTGCAGGATAAATATTAATTATAATTATTTGTTGTATGTGTTGGGTAAAGGCACAGATTATCTTTTAATGAGACAATGTATAAATACATTCAATGTATTATGTCTGTTAAAAAAACATGTCTTTACAATTTCTTGCTACTCTGAACTCTTAATTCCCATTAATGACCTGAGGAAGACTTCAGGAAAGGAGATCAGGGGATTTCATGATTTCTAGCTGTGTGTGAACACATTTGTGCATGACTCAGTCAGACACTGGAAGTCAAGACTCCAAAGTGTCTGTCACCTTAAAACAATCAATTCAAACACATAAATGTGACTTTCTGTGATTTGGTTCTTGCACGACATCTTGCATAAATTTAATTCCACAATGTTTTCCTGTTTCCAGAGAACGCCAAGGAGGCATGGTGAAGCCCACTAACTTTATGGGCTCCAGCAGTGTGGTGCCTGAGTAGAAAGAGGACAGATGGCTCTCAGATGTGGCCTTTCTGCTGGGTTTCAAGACAAGTAGCTGCATGGAGTCAAAATGAAACCACACTAAACAAAAAAATGCATCAACTGCAAATTATGAGGTGGCAGAGAACTACATTTATAAGCGTTTACGTGTTGTCAGTTTATTGGCATTTTCCAACTTTCGGGTTCCCTCTGTAAAATGTCAAAAGAAACTATTGAGGTTATCATAAATCTTTCAGTTTTGTATAGCCACATTTTAAGTCCAGTGATTTAACTGGCTATCCGTTAACTTGAAAAAAGAGAAAGGTGTCCCTTATTGCTGATCTTGGACTAGCTGATTCACAATGCAACCTTGTCTATTATTTTAATTTGATGGCAAATTAGCAGTGAGCAGTTTTTATTCAGACATTCACTAACATGTACAGTAAAACATGTTGGTCTTCTAAGTGTGTTTTTATACAGCTACATAAAAATGTCATGTTCTGTTAGTATTTCTCATACTGCAAAAGGGAAATGCCAACAAATCACACACACAAAATAACTTAGTATAGTTATTTTAGTTATTTTGTGGTACAAAAAATTATGCACAGAAATAAAATGACATGAAAATATGCATAAGACCTACCTTTTACATTTTCAAAGTCCCACAAATGTCCATGTACCGTTGAAATGTCACCTAGAGGACCAAACCAGACCTCTGCATGTCATAATGATGCTGAGTTTCTGAATATGCTGAACTTCTCTCTGCATTAAGCCTGTAACATAATACTGTATTGTAAATGGAAATATATTACTCAAATTAATTGAATGAAATTGATGTATTATTATTATTATTATTATTAATAAATGACATTCATTTGTGCAATTTAACATTTGTTGAATCTATTTTTATAAATGTGGTAAAGTGCATTAATACTTGAATTTATGCCCGATTGTAATGAGGGGGACTGAAGAGCCTCTTGTCACTAATTGTGGTCTAATAAGGGGAGCTCTGAGTTCTCTGGCCATCTCACAAAGGTCAGTCTTGGTGCTGCAAGCAATTAGCCATTAACTGATTGACAGAGTCTTGGCTGAATTAGTGAATAATTAGTCAGGGTTTTTAAAAAAAACGGTGACTCAAAATATTACTTAACTGTATCACATAATTTAGTTTGCAATTCTGTAAATATATAAGCGCTGTCTTATATACATCATGCATCTATATTATATTACAATGCAAGGATTATTCTGAGTATTATAAATGGTAATACTAAAGTTGTTTTAAAACGGGTGTGTGCCTTGGAGGACTATATGCTCTCAGTGCTAAAAGGTCTATTTTTTAATCATTATTTAGCCATATTAAATTGCTGAAAAAGCATTAAAACATACATAATGCATATCTGAGTGACAAGAAATAAAACTAATATGTAAAAAATAAGTAAACGCCGTCATGTTGAACCATTATTTTATGCCACAGTAACACAATAGCCACTGGGCAGCTTTAATGGACTCCCAATTTTGGCCCTACACAGGCCCAGCAGTATATGAGCGGTCACCTGGGAATCTTGGATTGAACTTTTGCTTTGGAGGGATTTCTTACAACCTGATTGGCTGTCTGAGGGATTTATCAGTCTGGACAGTCCAGAGTGCTGAGTTAATGTAATTGTCTAAGCCGGAGTGGCGGGGGAACTGCAAAGCTCCGGCTGTGTTTAAAAGTCTCCACACAATCCTTAATTCCTGTCCCAGTGCTGTCACACTTCCACCTCTTGATGAAGTTGTTTCTTCCAAGACTTCAGTGCTTCTCGTTCTGCAAGGCAAAAACCAAGAAAAAAACCTTATCATGACCAATATTATCAATATTACATACTCACTAGCATCATCATCATGCATTATAATAGCATTTGATCATCAGTGTTCATAAATGTTAATTAATTAAGTACAAATTGTATGATGATATAATTCGCCTTTACCACAGTTCAGTTTATGCAATCCAATTTGGCAGCAAGGTTGCTGTGGCTGTAACTTCTTTATCTATCTTTAAGACTCAATTAGGAAAAGAGTCCTGAACAATAAACCCTGTAATATATAACCTACTGAGACTGTAAGCTCTCAGCTGTAGACTAAGAGGAGGTTATGTAAGCTCCCAGCTGTTTAGGGCAAAAAAACCCCTCTTACCTAATAATGCACAGTAATTAAAACACTTACCTCTGTGCAGGAAATCAGGGCTAGGTAGAAAAGCAACAGGTTGCTGAAACAGGACTCCCCATTGATAACTGCAAAACGCATGGAATAACACAAGCTGATGTCTGTATAATAATATAAAGTCACTGTTGAACAGTGCAGAGAATTTGCATAATTGCAAATAACAAAGCACATAACAAGCAATGGAGGTGGAAGAACTACAGGAAGTTTAGCATCCAAAATAAGATGCACATGCCTAGTGGGAGACAACAGACAAGTTAGAAAATAGCAGATAAAGACAAATAGTGACACATTTGTAATAAAAGTACCAGTATATAAATGTTTGGTTTGAGTAAGTTAATTATCAGCTAATGAAATCATGACCTTACAAAACCTACATAGTACCTGCCTGTAACATTTATCAAGTCCCCAAAACATCTTTCAAAACATTCATGAAACACTACCCAGTGCACCAAAACCTGACACCTGCACGACACCTGGGAGTCACTTGTTAGCTTGGTGCTGATACCAAGTCTCTATTTTTTCTGGATCAAGTCTATAACACACAATAATCCATTATTTTTCAGAACCCGCTAATAGGACATTAATTGTTCAGATTAATTTATTGGAGTTTGCTTTGAGGTGTGTGTTATTGTTAAATCATATCAAATTATGAAATGTTACTCTTTGTTTAATCAGTTTTTACAAACTGAAATAAAGTATGCTTACAGCATTACTACTTGAATTAAAACATTTCCACATAAATGTTTATGATTTCATGATTACAAAAACATATACTGTATAGCCCAACCTAATAGGGCAACTTTACCAGTCCTTTCATTGACTTTTACTGTTATAAACTACAATAAACTTGATTCAGCCAGTTTAATCTTAATCAAATATATTTAGCATTATTACTGGAGACTGCAGATTTCTTCATATATCTGGAATAAAATGTTTTACTGCAGTTAAAACAATATCTCAAAGCAGGATTTTTGAATTATTGGTACATGTTTCTATAGGTGTCTGAAAGAGAGATTATATGTAGTGAAGTTAACACTAACCTCTTGAACAATAGACTTACATTTACTGAGTTACATTAAATAAATCAGAAATAGCTAAAACAGACAAAACAAGTTTTCTTTGCATTATCAGCTGTATTATAGGAGTTGATAATGGTTATTGGTTTCTGGAGTTCATAACAATGTACAAACAGCAACAAAAGTTTGTATGTTTCACAATTTCTTACTAGATTGTGTGTTACTGGACAACTGCCTTGCCTAAGTATTGTTGTTGTACCAAGTTTGTATTTGCCAGTGCATAAAATTCTAACTCCATCTAAAGGTGTGTTCAGAGATTAATGATTGTTTTTGGGTTGCCTGGGTATTAACAAGATTCTTAACTGGAATTCAGCGAAGCATAACAAGAAATTTACATTTTATAAACTGGTTTCAAGTAACCCCGATGGATGATGCATAAGGGGGATTCCCTGATGAGAGGTGAAGAAAACACATCACTCTGTAAAAATCCCTTATAAACGAAACAAAAATCCCCCCTTAAAGACAGAGTGAAAGGGAGAGAGAAAAGACAGAAGAACAAAACACAAAGGGGATCACTGTTGTTCCAGACTGATACGACGTTTTAAAATAGCTTTAACCTCATATGAACATGACCATGCGCCGGAATATTTAATCCCGCGGACGCAGGAGTACGAATGAAAGAGAGAGAGAGGGAGGGAGAGAGATGGACTGAGGGAGGGAGGGAGGGAGGGAGAAGAGCATCTAATCGGATTATGGAGCTGCAGTTTAATATCCTACACGTCTGTCTGTCTATACAGTGGCTCTACACTTCCACTTTCAACACAGTACGTCCAGAAACGGGACGACAGAAATTTTGCTTTCGGTACGGACGGATTTTTTGGTTGCGATTTTCGTCTTTCTAAGAAACAGTCGTTGCTTTTTTGAGACATGCCCTCGTCATAATCAATTTAACTTCTGTCTCGCAGGAAGACGAGGATGAGTAGCGAAGTGGTTATTGAGTTTTAACGTAACGAAGCTGGAGGAAACAAGCGAAGTTTGTGAGTGAAGCAAACTTTTGGCGACTCGTAATATATATATATATATTTTTTAAATATATATATATATATATATTACAAACAGAGTTTCATGACTTTAAAAAAGTTGAATGGCCTTAAGTGCGTCTTGTAGCCTCGGATATGGTTCTGACTGCGTGGAAACGTTAACCTACGGGGATTAAATGGTACTAATAAGGGAGGAAAGGGATGGTGGAGGCACTTCTCCGGGCAGAGGCAAGCAAACTCAGCACGCCAAAATTCACCCCACGATAGCGGAAGAGGAGGATGACAAGCACCTGGATTACGACGCGTGTCTCGGCTCGTACGAGTCTGTAGGAGACGCCGAAGAGGATTTCGACGAGGTTGATTTGTCGGAGTTGTTAGACTGCAGGAGCATCGCCTCGGACGACTCGTTTTACCCTCCAGATGGGGACCTGGGTGAGGAGGGGAACGGGCAGGAGGAGAGCGCGGGGTCCGGCAGCGTGCTTCAGGCATGTCGCTCTAACGACGCCGCCAGCCTTAGGGTCCTGATGCGGAGAGGAGTGTCGGAGGACGAGGTGCAGGAGACTGACAAGAACAACAGGGTAAGTGGGACGGGGAGGGGACAGAGGTGTGCGTGCATCAGTAGAATTAAAACTCCACCTTATGTGTTAAGTGTACGAGTCTGTTGGGCACCATGGCAAAAATTCACAAAAAGATGGCCTCCAGCGTTAATCACCATCAAGTTATTAATAATCCGGCACCAAGGGGAAAAAAACCAAACCTTTTTTTTCTAATTCCAAAAAGTCGACATTACTATTATTTGTCAAATATATAAACAATATAAAAACTTTAAAAAGTAAACTTCAGAGCGTAAATCAAAGGCGACAGGGCTTTATTTAGGTTCTTGAAGACGCTTCACCTCTCATCCGAAAGGCCTTTTCAGTTTTGAAGTAACTGAAGAAACTTTTAGTGAAACGTCTTCAAGTATTTTAAAGAAAGTTCAGTTGCATTCAAGCTTTAAAGACTATCATGCCCTGGACGATTGAGAACCTACATATACAGTATGTGTATTTCAGTAATTCAGTAAATCAGTAATTCTAAAAGTTAATTAGTCTTAACTCTTGGGAAGCGGGACTTCTGTGTGCATCACTGTCATTATTGTAAAATATTACGAAATCTTCAGATTCAGACTCAGAATCAATTAACAGTAGTTAACAGAGGTGTATTTGGTGAAAGACTGTAGTAACAGGCCTTAAAAATGCTAGAATCACACTATATATAAAATGCGACACAAAATCAAATGGAAACCATTTGGGGGAGATAAGCCTCAACAAATGCCTTTCTAAAATATAAAATCTTGTTCTTAGCATAATTTAAGAAATATGAGGCATGTGTGTATGATTGTGTGTGTATTTTAGACATTTTTAAATACGAATAAACCAAATAATACAAATAACCAAAGAAAGCATTTTAACATTTTCTTAACTACATTCTAATTAAAAGGAGCTATATGTAAGATTGAGGCCAAAACTGGTACTGCAGTCAAATTCAAAATACTGTAGGGTGTGGTTTTCCCGCCCCAGACTCGAGGTGGCCAGATAGGTTGGCAGGTTGGCAGATCCTCATATTTGGCCAATCTGGTGTCTAATGTTACATTTCGTATTTCCATAATTAGCATGCTAATGTTTGCACTGCTACCGCACTGTCTCGGTGTAACACTATACTGATGTTAGCCATCACAAATCACCAAGAAAATATTTGAAATATTCATCCCTATGGCTAGTGGTGATACACGTTAGCAAACCTTGACTAAATCTTACCTCTTAAATCCACGAGGAAATTAACCACTTCGGCATCTGTCTTCAGTTGCTTCTCCACTTTCAGCCGTTTCCATCTTTCAAATGCATCTCCTATGCTGATCCTCGTTTTGTTTCTGCTTGGGTCAAAAATGTTTGTGAGAGTCATAGCGAGGTCTTTTTGTTTTAGTAACGTCAGACATTTGTAATCCAGAATGCTTGTAGTTGCAGCTGAGTGCTAACTGGCAATCTGGATGTGGAAATGCCACTGACTTCGTGATTGGGTGATAGTGGTGGGCAGCGCTACAGGCCGAAACACAAAATCAAAACATGAGCATCTGTAAATTTGATTTTTAGCCAGTTTTATATACTGGTATAGTTTAATTGAATGCATAGATATACAGATAGCTACGAAGATCAATTATAACATTTTATCTTATTTTTATTTATTTATTTTTGTTTAGGATTAATGTAATCAAAACTTATTATAAGATAAAAGACAGAGGAGTAGATAAGTTGGTATAGACAAACAGACAGATAAAGTAAAAGTTAATTTATTGGATCGTCAAAAAGATAGCCAAACGCTGTTGTTTACTGATGTAAAGGTTACTTAATGTTAGTTAATCTTGACCAATCTTTGCATCTAAGATTTAGGGTAATAAAAACATGTAATTTTGGTTATAACTACAAAGGTCATCACAAACACTTAACACACCACAGCAAGGTCTAGAACTCACACATTGAGCATATTGTTGCAAAACAGATCAGCCCTTGAAAAAAAGCCATATACTATGAAGTACATTTAATTTCAAATTGAGTTTGTGTTCAAAATCTATTTTATTTGAACATATTTAAAGGTTTATGGCACAGTTCAAACCAAACAGGCTCAAACAAATCCGACTGAACTGAAAACAAATCAGACGTGATCCACTAACGAAGGCTGCACCTGAACTTGCCACATCACATCAGAACAGGGTTGCAGGATCTAACACTATTAAGTCATCTCCTATTAGGCCATTTTCAGATTTGTACAACCTGTATCCTTTGAAGCCAGTATGAAGTATGTCATGAGGCTGTTACGGGTTTCGTTAGCTTTAGTATTCCTCATGAGTTGTTATTATGACCATTTTCTTTCCTGACATTTAGAAATCTGACCTGTTGGGTCAAGTCTGGACAAGAACCTAAAGACTAAGGTCAAAGCAAAATGAATCTATGATGCATTTTGCAAGCATTTAATAATAAACATAATTCCAATACTCAAAATTATGTCTTATGTTAACTGATGTGATAAACTAGTAAAAAGTGGGTTTTAATAACTGGTCTCACAATAAAAACAAAAATTATAGAACACAAAATTAAGTAGCAACATTTAGGTTCAAATTAAGTCTCAATACCAATTAACAAATTAATAAACCCATTACTGCCCCTAAACAGCTTCATAATTTCATTTCACACTAGAATCAAGCATTTCTTATATATACAGGACAAAACAGACACAAAAGCAAAAGTCAACAGATGTCTTTTTTCAAAGTAAAGTCATTTCCCAACTGAATTTCAGAGTGTGGTCTGAGGAAATAAGAGCAGATACAGCTCTTATTTTGGTCAGATACAGTAATGAAAGCACAGAAGCTGGTAAAGTCCCTCCAAATAACAATATTTGGCTGAATGACAAGGTTGACGTACAGAAAATAGGCCTGTCACATTCCATAAAACCTTGTTTTACTGATCACATTTAAAGGCCCTCAGACTCAGAGGAGATATGCTTGATATGCTCTCAGTTTTTATTAAGATTAACCTACATTTCAGATCCTACTTTTAGCTGTCTGATGTTGGCCCGTCATGTTTTGGTCTTCACTTACACTGCCATTCGGTAAAACCATTGCCACTGTTGTTGTGGATTACTAAAAGATAATTGAAAAATCTACAGCTATCAAAATGACACAATATTATAATAAATTCTATTACTTCAAAGTGACCATGGTAGTGAATCAATTGTTTAACTTATCTTAAACCATTATGTCAAACTTTTGTCATACATAAATCACATGTAGCTCATTCTAGACACATGACTGTTTTCTCAACCTATATGAATCATAACAGAGACTAATAATAGTGCCAAATAAAGAGGGAAAAAAATCTGCTAAACCCACGAAAGTTCGATTGCAAAACTCTTAAGTGAATTACTAGCTGTTATAGCTGATCTAAGAGCTTTCCACTGCTAATTCAATCCTATTACCATGTCATCACTGATAAGGCAGTGACCCAGGAGGAGGAGCAGCATGAGGATTGTATCATAGTTGAGGCACCATAGTTTAATAGTACATTCCCACATGCTTCCTACCCACACACCACAGCTCTAAACTGATATGATCTGGGTGCTGTCCTGAGGAGTGTTGTGATCAGGATTTCCTCTGTAATCAGGCATATATAATGCTCATCAGAGACTGACGCCCCCCTCTCTCTGCATTGTGTAACCCTGAAAATAAGGTAATTAGCACAGGAGTCAAACTATTTTATGCTCCTTCCTGTGGTGTAACGGCAAGGCTGAGGCTGTGAAACAAAAAGAGGAAGCAGCGTATTTTAGGCTTTCCAAACACTGTTATTACGCAAGCTAGATTGCAGGAGATTTTGTAAACATAAAGTAGTGTGTAAGTGAGGCTTTTTGTTAGATGAGCGTTATCGGGTTGGGTCCAGTCATTTCCACATGTGAGGCTGGTTACCCACTGACCTGGTTTCAAGTCCACGATACGCTTCACAGACGGATTGACACACGTTATTACAAAGGCTGGGTCAGAGTTTGGCTGTAAGACGGTCTTTGACTCATGCAGATACAGATCTCTCTCTCCCTCTCTCTCTCTCTCTCTCTCTCTCTCACTCTCACACACACACACACACACACTCTATTAAACAATTTCAAGAATTTCCAGAATTTGATTTGAGTACATGATAGCATGTTTTTGTTAAAGTGCATATTTGCTGACTCCCCTCACACTCAACAACAACTGAATCTATAATTTCATGCTCAGTTAGACAGCAGTAAATTTCAACTGAAAGAATGAAGGCAGTTTATACCAACAACATTACTATTTCATATATTTTGTTCTATATTAACTAATATTCTAATGAGTCCAAAAAATAATGTAGCTCTCGTCAGCCATCAACCTAACAAACTGCTAGATACATCACATATAAAAGGTCACATAAGGTGGCTCCAATGAAAATTCAGGGTAAACATGATTTTAAAAGGAAATAGTTACCTTTTGTCAGCTTCTTTCATTACATGCTGCTAAATATATATCAAAAGGATTGTCTTTGCTAAGCAAAGATAAATCAGAAAGCTTGAAAACAAGAAAGTTCAGCAACTCTGAGTGTCTGTAAATGGATCCTGAGACTAATCTGTTCTATTTTAAGAGCTGACTAGGCCACAGCTTACTCCAGCATGAGACTCATATCTGTGTCCAAACTGAGGGGGGAATAAAAGACCTGCTGCCACTGAGCCACAATGCAGTCCCAAACCACGCAAGAATCCATGCCCCATAATGCCATCCTCATTTACCATAGCGCTCCAGAACCTGGACGATTTATTACATTACATTCTGTCACTCACATTAGACCTTGTCCGACAAGAAGTATGAATACTGCAGTATTTTTAAATAACATCTTAAAGGTCCAATGGTGGATCAGGAAGCGCTAGCAGTTCTACCTGGTGGGCAGAGGTTCTCAGATAAGAGGATAGAGTTATTCCAGACCCAAATGGATATCCAAAGAATAGAAAAGGTGAAATCAATATGAAATATTATGCAGTTGATCAATAGTGAAAGTTTTGTTATTAGTTATTTTTGTCACAATGTTGCATTGATATTCTCTCTATATATACACAGTATATTATTTGAGTGAGGTGCTGTACTAGATGGTTGAGGTTATCATTTAAAGAGATAATATAAAACAAGACAAATTCATTATACATTAATATAGACATTTTTACCTTTAGATTTTAAAGGTGCTAATTTTTAACTCCATGTTTGTATATATATGTGTTAATTAATGTGTATTATGTATAAATTGCTGTATTTCAAAAAGACCATATTTGTTGTTTTATCACCAAAAAAGTTGTGAAATAGTTTGCAATAATTTGCAAAATGATCGAGTAAATTCATAAAAATTCAACCTAAAAGATTAATCAAATCTTAATGTACAATAAATAACCACAGCCAAAGTCTTTGGAGGCTTTTAAGACAATGCTAATAATAGTACTTTTATGGTAATAACTTCATTATGCATCTCTCCGTTCACTTAAACAGTGGGGTTTATTAAGACTTCTTTTAAGCAGTTATTAAAAGACTGAAAAATCAGCGGAGCCAATATGTCAAAATCGTGTATTGTAACACTAACAGTACAAAAACACTGTGTGCATGCCTAGAATAGAAAAATCCAAACTCTGCAAAGTGTGTAAATGTTTAAATTAGTGGAGTTTTGGACAGGCTAGTGATGCCGGGGAATTCTGCATTAAAGAACAGGACATCACTAAAATACTCCAAATATTTGGAAAGAAATAAGTAGAGAACAAGGACCTGTAAACTATTTTGTCAAAGCAAAATCAACATCTAAATAAAAAGCAGTAAAAATTCATAGAAATAAAACTTATGCATTGACAAATTCTGTTGCAATGCTGCTTACATCTTGAATCAAAACCTTTAGAAAAACCCTCAAAACCAACAAACCAACAAAATTCTCCAAAGCCAGCACATCCACCTAAAACATGACTTTTGTGCTGAAGTGCAGATGTTAATGTGTCCTGACGCTGCCTGACGAGACTCGAGCCAAGCAGCACAAACATGCAGGCGCAAATGGAGCCGCGGAGTGCCGAAAGCGCCTTGTGCGCTGATGGTCTCACCCGTGCCAGGCTCGGTCGTCTGGGGGATATTTTTAGCTAGCTGCATTCAGCTTTATGCCAATGATGAGAGACTGCTGACATGCCATGCCACAATGCCCACTGTTCACACTTAACTAGGACGGACTGGATGGAGGGAAGACAGTAGACTCTTCAAACTCCTCAACATGAACGTGATTATAAAGCCTCAGCTCTGCTCTACTCAGTTTATGTTCATATTTATGGGAATCAGTTAACACTATCATCCAGAGCAACTTACATGATACAACTTACATTACTGATGCAATTTGGGGCTAAGGGTTTTTGCCCTGCAACTCAAAGGTGGTTTTTGCTGGAGGTAGAGTAGAGCTGGACTAAAACCCACGACCTTTTCAAGAGATTCAGGATTACAATATGTACGGAAATGTTCCCTGATCATTCCTAAGAAATCAGAAGAATAAAAATATAAAGAAAATGTTTCCTAAATAAAGATTTATACTATGAACATGAGAGGTGTGAACCTTCAGGTCAACGATTCAATATGATACAATATCTTGGTGCATTTTTTTCTATTACTTTAGATATTTGCATGAAATTCATTATTCATAAAGATGCCCAAGTCATCTGGAAATGTTTTGCAAAATAAATAAAAGGAAATAAAAAAAAAATCAGTAGTGAAACTGGACTGCATGTCACAAACAACCTGCAACGCTGGCGCAGACCACCAGGTGGCAGCGGAACGCCAGTTGAAAACCCCCGATATAATCGATTATGGTCTGCTACTACATCGATGCAGAATCGTTCACCTCTGCATTGCAATGCATCGATTATGTGATTAATTTCAACACCCCTAATGAACAGTAACTGTACTGTATGTGCACACTATATTATGGTAAACTATTTATGTAAACCATAATATGACATGAACAGTTTTTGTTCCAACCAAGTATCTTGCCATTACATTTCCTCCAGATCCATAAAGTATGGACTATGTTTAGACTATGTTATTAGTAACTGCTACCATTTTTCACCTTGTTACAGGGAAAAATGTCCCCGAAGTTATGATGGAAACCGTTGAGGATAAAAGCATCTAAAAAGTTTTTAAACGTAAATGTAAATGCAGTGGTCTAAGTGTCTGAAACCCTGTGTTGGTGATCGGGGGGTTCTTGACTGGATATTTATGGTCTTGTTAACCCCCTCAACCTAGCAGTGATACTGACATGTATAAAACATCTAACAATGTTGTAGACTCGTAGCAGCACAACACAGACTACCTTTCAGCAACACTGCAGTGCTGAGAATGAGCCAAAAACCTAAATGCTAGCAGCTCAATTTGTCTTCTGTGGTCACAAACTGACCAGTGACGAGTAGGATGAAAGATGGTAAGTGTACACTTAAAAAGTGCATTTTAAAGTAGAATCTTCTAGACTACAGTTCATTTGGTGAGTGTTTATGTCTTATCCAGAGTCACTTCCATTTTCTAATTAGACAGAGACTATCCTTGAGCAATTGGCTAAAAGGGCCTGGCTTGCTCAGAGGCCAAACTATGGATATGGAATCCCATGGTCATCAACACAGTGTTTCACTTAGACCACTGCCCATAGGTTTCCTTTATACACTCACTAACATGCAGTAATTTTTGCCCAATTCATGACAACTTTAAAAAGAGAGAACAGGGTGATTGAAGGATGCAAAATTACACACACTTGAAGAGAACTCAACACTATCATAAACTATTAATCACAGCTCATTCACTTGCCATTCCCGGCATTTTGGAATAAAGTCCCCGAACTTCCCACTCTGTGTTTTGATCATCAGATAAAAAGCCATAAAACCGGGCCAGTAGAGACACAGCGCTTCATAATTGCCTCCACCCTTTGGATCGTAATTGAAAGTATTTCTGTCCTTATTACAGTTATGATTCATTATTGTGGCTCCAAACCTGTTAAAATTCACCCTAATATTTTACTGTTTCTCTCTGCTGATGAACAACCATCTTCAGTATGAAGGTGCAAGATGTTACAAGATAAACAGTATGATAAGAGTTTATGGCATATTTCTTAAAAACCTTTCACTTCGGTTATTGTTTAGCCTCAAATTTTAATGCTATCACAATTTAGGTAGTAGATGCTTTGCTCAGCCTGACGAGACATATCCTAACATGAGTAAACCCTCATTGTGCCCGTTTTGTCTCCGCAGACCGGACTGATCGTGGCTTGTTACCAGGGTTACGTGGACGTGGTCATTGCACTGTCTCAGTGCTCTTGCCTGGATGTGAACTGGCAGGACAACGAGGGAAACACAGCTCTCATCACAGCAGCTCAGGCAGGTAAGCACCATCCTGCCCTCTCTTCTCCACCACAACCAGCGCCAGCGTTCCCCCTCTGGGTCCTGGATTACATAGGCATTTGTAAATTGCATAGGCATTTTTCTTCTAACAGACTTGATACAGCATGTTGTGTACTGGCATTACCACAGATAAATGATCCATCATCACTAGATCATTTATCTGTGGTAATGCCAGTACGCAACATGCTGTATCAAGTCTGTTAGAAGACAAATTCTTAAACGTTACCTTAAAAATGTAAAGTAACCATGAAAATATATTTGGAAGTAAAATGACAAAACATATAGTAGATCTCATTAGTGACTTTTTAGCAACAGTCCAGCTTATATATGTCAGCAGTTTCTTAACATTTCATTAACTTAATCCATTTGAACTTAATTTGAAATGATTTATAGTCTGAAACTGGTTTATATTTCACTACATGTTGTACTTGTTAGTGTTTGTAATAAATGAGTGTTTTTAAACTCATTTATAATTTATAGGATTTAATCATCTAAACCTAAACATTAAATAAAAATGTGAATATTTAGTTTAATTAATTAGAAAAACATTTGATTATTTAAAATATTGTTCATGAATATTGTTATATATAGCAATAACTCTTTTTCTTCTAATTATTACTTTTTCAATTCAATTTTATTTATATAGCGCTCTTAACAACAGTCATTGTCACAAAGCACTTTACAAGCCTGAAGCGGCAGTGGCATGAAAAAAAAAACCTCTAGTAGGAAAACACCTTGAGAGGAAACAAGACTTGGAAGAGGACCCCATCTCCTCTGACTTGAGACAGTCCAGAACTTTCCACAAAACATTTAATTCCCCTGGTGAATTCCTTGATTGTCCTCAAAGTGTTTTCTTGATAATTCTCTAATAAGACAAATTACCCTCTAAGCGTGGAGACATTTTCCTGCCAGTAATCAAACACAATGTTCCCCTAAACTTCAGCATGTATCTGTAGTGCTGACACATCTACATCAACAAAAAGACTTAAAGCAGCTACTGTACATGTGACCTCTGGCCCTGCATCAGATAGGACATAGTGGGATGGCTTGCCCACAAGTAGTACTTGGCTTGCCCACAAAACTGAAAAATTTGAAAGAGGAACTGTTATTATGGTGTTATTATAATTCTATTGTTCAGTTGTGTTAAGAACAGAAGTTACCCAAAACAGTACATCATGGGTTGTTATTGTGGTCACGTGTTTTTTTATTTATGTTTGCCAAATACAATATTTTCCCTCTTTTAGGATTTCATATGGTCAGTTTTGCTGCATCAAAAGTGTATTCTTCCAGCTTTCTGTAGTCCGAGAGCCGGGGGTCACATAAAATGATTTCTTCTGATCTTTTTTCCCAAGCCTAAACCTCTTTTGTTTTGCTGTGAAAAGCATTTGTGACCCTATGTGTAACTGCATATTTTGCCCCTGAAGTCAGATGACAAATCAGGTGAAAAGGTTAAATCAAATAACACATTCACAGGACTTTGTGCAGATTTAGACTCACGACCACGAGCAAACTGAACAGGGCCAAAGAAGCAGCTTAAAATGCAGTTTATCATTCACTTGTGCTGGATGTTCACTTTTTAACCCATGAAGAGAGAGTGTACAGTACTGTGCAAAAGTTTTGGCAGGTGTGAAAAAATGCTGTAAACAAAGAATGCTTTCAGAAATATAACTAATGATTGTTTATTTTTATCAATTTAAATGTAAATGTAAATGTAAGTTTACAAAATGCAAAGTGAGCGAACAAAAGAAAAATCTAAATCAAATCAATATTTGGTGTTACTACCTTTTGCCTTCAAACCAGCATCAATTCTTATAGGTACACTTGCACAAAGTCAGGGATTTTGTAGGATTATAGTCATTATATTATTTTGTAGGATTATAGGATTATAGATCTGTGGTTAGTTCTCCAAGATGTTTGGAACAACCTACCAGCCGAGTTCCTTCAAAAACTGTGTGCAAGTGTACCTAGAAGAACTGATGCTGTTTTGAAGGCAAAGGCTGGTCACACCAAATATTGATTTGATTTAGATTTCTCTTTTGTTCATTCACTGCATTTTGTTGATTGATGAACATAAATGATACATAACACATACATGAACACTTCCATTTTTGAAAGCATTCTTTGTTTACAGCATTTTTTCACACCTGCCTAAAACTTGCACAGCACTGTAGGTACTGGAAGGGATGAAGACAGTGACAGTATAGCGAGCACGGTCTGGGCTAATATGGAATACAACACGGGGGAAAGGCAAGGAAATATTTAAGCAGGAAGACAGCAGGGGAAAGGCCAAAATTACAGAGGAACACTGAAAACACGTGAGAGTTGATAGATTAAAACAGATAGTTAGAGCCAACTTACATTTTACCATGCATTACACCACCGCTATAACTGACATCTGAGCTAGCTCATACGGATTAGCTGCGTGTTCTCATGCATACGCTAATCATTTGGAGTTCTTTACAACAGGTTTAACATGTACATGTCATATTTTACAGTTTATGACAACACAAAATAGATAAACCTACACTTGGTGGTTCAACAGCAGGCGGCGGTGGTGAGGGAATGGAGATATTAGGAACCGCTTCAGACTTAGCATATGACCGACTCTCTTAGTGAACTTGCCCAGACTAGCAGGTAGGCTACTGACGCTATGCAGGTGGGCAGGGCCAGAGCAGTACATTTATATTTACAGCATATAGCAGACGCTCTTATCCAGAGCGACTTACACCAGTGCTTTGTAGTCCATGACTGTTCTTTGATCAGTAAGCTATGTTTAAAATCAACAACTGTGGTTAAACCAAGTTACTGCCGACTAAGTTTTATACTTTAACGAAAAACGGGTTAGAGAAAACGAAAGTTCACAGACAGACATACGTTAGTGGGTTTTTTTTCTTTTTGGATGGGTAAGACAACATTAATGGTTAAGGGGTAAATTAATCCCCTAGGTACTCTTCGAAGAGGTGAGTTTTCAGACGACGTACATCTGGGCAGGGCAACACTAAACATAACCTCTCCACGTAAGCTGACTGCGTTTTAGTCCCACCCTAATTGTTAAACTCCACAACGTGGTAAAACGGACTCCTGGGGGTTTCCACATCGTTTCAGACACACTTTTCTGACTCATTTCACATGTTACCAAACCAAGGACGGTTTTCACCTTACGGGGTATTTAAAACATATGTATTAAAAAGTGCAGAAAATTATCCAGTAACACAAAATGCAGTGATAAAAAGGAGAATGTCACTGACTTGTGATTGAAATTAATAATTAATAACCACCCAGATAATCACTTTTTGGGACACAACTCTTACTAGTTTCTTCCGTCTCAGATGTGGTTTGGAATGTCGGTTCTAGGCTGGTCCAGGTCCAGAAGCTTAAACTAGGCCAGAACTAGCTCATAGGATGAAGTCGGCCAACAGTTTCCATTCCGCCCTGGTATGGCTCTGAGACAAGTCTGCAGAATCATACTCAAACCAGCTAATGAGCAAAAATGGCCCACATGAGGAAAGTGTCAGCCAAAATCTGGACGGCTTTGGCCCAGTTATGCTACACCCAAGCTTGAATTTGTCCACAAGCAATGTGAGAAACGTTCCTAAATATAGCCTAATTGGTAGATAATGACAAAGGGTTAAAGACCACATTCCAAAACACAAGGACCCCAAAAACAGGAGATACAAAATGAAGATTTTATATTAACTCTTTATTGAGACAGCCACACCTAATGCCTATTAATCACGTCATCCTACAATGACACAAGAGATTTATATATTTTTACATTCCAGAAACGATTGGTCTCAATCAGAAAAAATAAAGCTCAAGTTACACTCTCGTTAGAGGGAGACTTCACCCAAATACGTTAAATGCGGCTAACGATGAGTGAAAACGTAACTTCCAGCACAAGCACTGTGTGATTTGTGTTAAAAGTTGTCAGCTTTCATTCGTCGTCAGCCGCACTTATCTATTGGTGAAGAACTCCTTTACACAAACCTCTAGAATCTGTGTTTTTGTGATGGAGCCCCTCAGATGTAGTGTCATAATGATCCGGGGCACGCGACGAAGCTGATTCTCAGGATCTTGGTCAAGGCAGGCGACCTTCAGGCACAGTTAGAGGGGGTTGTGTGGAATGCATGAAACCAGGAGCGACCTGGTAACCTGAGTGCTTGATGTGGGGGGGGGTGAATGGTTGCATTTGTGTTTTTTGGTGTTGTAAGAGGGAGGGTGCATGATGATTGGTGTGGTCCTGGCCGTGGCCGGTGAGGAGGAGGAGGATGAGGAAGTGTGGAGAGGCTCACTTGCGAGGCTGGTGAATGTGCTGGTTGATGTGGTGAGCAGGAGGCAGCTTCTGCACGGATGGGACAGGCTTCGTGTGGGCCACCTGCGCCGCCGCCGGGGTGAAGTCCTTATCGCCCTGAGGAGTGCAAACACACAGGAAAAACACACACTCTTTGGGTTACTGACAGACAAGCACGCTGGCTCAAATGTGTTTCCATATGTGCGCTTCTGCTCGCATCATGGAGGGATAAAGCTGAAGCTGACGCATTTTGAAATGATTTCAGCAAAACCTTTATTGGAAAGAACGGACTGTGAACCGGGTGTAAAATTACACTGGCAAGAATGGGTTGAAAACCGAGTTTAACTTTTTATTGGCAAAAATGGGTTGTGAACCAGGTCTGAAAGTTTACTTAATTTCCTTGATTCTTATTTGGGCTGACAAATTAACTGAAAATTAACCAAAACCGACATTCACACCATCTAACTGATAATCTTTGGGAATCTTAATCCTGATTACGGGAATCAGGATTATTTTAATTGTTGTAAATTATTTTGCTAATACTTTTTAAAAAATGAATTCTGTTCATACTTTTCCCAGTGTGTGTTCACATACTGTCCACCTGTCATACTGTCACATGGCTCCACACCATCCAGTAGGGGTGCTGACAATCACATAATCGATGCAGTGGCAGACCATAACCGATTACGTCAGGGTTTTTAACCTGTGGTCCGCTGCCCCCTGGTGGTCTGTGACATGCAAACCAGCTTCACTACCCATGGCTACGGCTGCCCGATTTGCGATCCATGCCTAATCTGCGTGCAATGTGACGTAATGTAGAAAAAACTGATCGGATCGAATCGAACTGTTGACATGATAATCATAATGGAATCGAATTGTGACAGGATTTGCTATTGGTGACTCAGGGAATGTCATGCGAGGTATTCAATGAAACAGAAACAAATTCGAACTCTGCTTGTGAATTCCAATCATGTCTGGTCGCTGTAATAGAAGATAAAAACACTTAAGCACAAGTGGCTTAATTTATAAATTGGGGAGCGATGCCTCGGAGCAAGGCCGAGGATCAGATCTGTTTCCCAGCCACATCCATCCTCCCTCTCTCTCTCTCAGTCAAGTACACAGACGCACACAGAGACGCACGCATGCACGCTGAGGTGGAGCCCGATTAGCCCGAGCCTAATTAATATCAGAGCCTGGCTGCATGGGAGTCACAGGTCCTCACATAAATAAAACATGAAATTCCTCTCAAATGCTGCAAGAATACACAATGCAACAAGCTGAATTACACTTGTAGCATGAAGGGGAAGATCACAGCACATCTGTTACAGTATGTGTGCGTGTGTGTCTGTGTGTGAGAGAGAGAAAGAAAAAGAAACCAGACTTTTAAGTGGTGGTGAGGACCCAACTGTCCTCTAATGATAGGAAAACCTGATGTCAGTCATTTGTCTGTGGGTTTGTAAGGACATTTTTCGATGGGAGAACTCGTCCTCAGAAGTAAAAATGCTTTTATAGAAAAGCCTCAGGTTTTATTTGAAAATCTAAAATAAATAAAAGATTTGCTTTTGGTAACCGAGGTTAGGGTTAGGGGTGTGGGTGTGTGTGTGTGTGTGTGTGTCACGCTTTAGGTGGTTATGAGGACCCGACTATCTCCTAAAAGTTTGGAAATTCTGAGTTGTGTCTTTGTGATGGGAATTTTGAAAGTGAGTGATTGTTTGACATTGTGAACACAGCACACTGCACCACAATGAAATGACCTCTGCATTTGACCTATCCACGAAGGAGCAGTGGGCAGTTGATATGGGCAGCGCCTGGGGAGCAGTTCTTGGGGACGTTACCTTGCTCATGAGTACCTTAGTGGTACCTTTACCGGTCCAGGAACAGGCCTTCAAAAAATGCCTGTACCTTTACTGGTACAGGCATTTTTTGTATAATACTTCAATTTGAAAAGTTCAACGATTTATAGGTTTCATTGAAAATTTAGTTACTGAAATTAAGGTTTGGGGTTAGAAGTAGTTTTACTTCCATCCACTAATGACCTCACTAGGGCTGCAACAAATGACTATTTTTGTAATCGAGTAATCTATCAATTATTTTATCGATTAATCGAGTAATCAGATAAAAACATGTAAATAAAAATGACAATAAATTTTTTATTAGGCTTATTGTAGTGTGAGCAGAAGTTAGTTATATGCGCTTCATGTTGTTGTATTCAATTGAAAATGAAGAAACATGAAGTTCAAGGGTCATTT
This sequence comes from Distichodus sexfasciatus, assembly GCA_032718565.1. Classification (NCBI taxonomy): domain Eukaryota; kingdom Metazoa; phylum Chordata; class Actinopteri; order Characiformes; family Distichodontidae; genus Distichodus; species Distichodus sexfasciatus. The sequence goes on from JAVGVS010000046.1 coordinate 2,041,328, forward strand.
TGAACCAATTTGGCCAAAAAAATGAGTTGCTTTCGGCCTTTCTGTAAGAGAACTGCATTTCCCACAATCCTCTGCGCACGCCTTGGAGCCGCATCACAATAAAGGGTTCAGCGCATTCTATGAAAGAAGAAAAAAAAAAAAAAAAAAAAAAAACGATGAGAAAATCTTAATAAATGTCTGTATTGTGAGTAGAATGCTGGTTGTTGTGGTTATTTATCAGCTAAAATATGCGTTTTGTCCGTAATAAAGGGGACGTTTCGAGGGAAACGGAGCGTTTTAGCGAGTAATGGCGCTTACAAACAGCGTGCGTGTTTACATCACAAAAAATGTCATTTATGTGTTTTTATGCATTTACTTCTGTTTTTGTGCACGGAATATCTCACAAACATGTTCACATACAGAGGGATCTATTCTCGCCTTGATCGCGCCACTGAAAATATTGTGCGTCATTAATAAGCGTCTGTGTGAAACACAAGCGGCGCATGCTGTAGCAATTTAAATGACTTAAACGAAGCTTCGATTCTAGAAAAATTGCCTCGACCATTTTTTGTAATCAAATTATTCAAGTTATTTGAATAATCGTTTCAGCTCTAGACCTCACTAACACAGCAAAAAATGTTATCCAGAGAGAGAGAGAGAGAGAGAGAGAGAGCTACAAGACCAGGGTCACTTGTGATCAAAACCCAGTGATTAGTCAAATTACAGCATCATTAACCAGACCTGATGTATCAGATGAACTTCAAATCTACTGAACCTGGTGTGTGTGTGTCTTTTAATGCCTGTGTGTGTAACCCGTTTTCACACTACAGTATACTTCACTTGCATATGTGGAAGGGCGTGTGTCAACACAGCACACTTGTCTCACACAGATCTGCTGGCATGTGTATTAAAACCCTCACAGCTTGTCTGTGTTACATCACTCTCAGGCTGAAAGTAGCCGGGTTAGCAGCGCTGCAGGACGAGATTAAGGTCAGCATGGGCCGCTCCCTCTGTCCATCAGCTCGATGGAGTCCACTACTCTTATTATGATGACGTTAAATGGAACAATAAATAAAACCTTAATGTGTATTTTCTTCACTTAGTGCAAGATTGACGCCTTTTGTAGACTTTACTGTACACTGTCATTATCATTAATAAGAAGCTCCAAAGCAAGCACGCAGCAATGCACCATAACCCAATATTTCATAACCAAAAAAAATACTACAATACACAATGCACCGAGACACTAAATGAATCTTTTAAGTTGGTCTGTTCTCAAGGAAGGTGAGATTTATGTTCTACTGTATTTGCGATTTTTAAAGTCATGTAGCTGAGGGTAGCACTATAACTCAGTTGGGGCAGTTGATGGTGTTACAGTTAGGGAAAAGGGTCACATGGACTAAAGCAAAAAAACAAACAAACAAACAAACAAAAACATCTGACTGAATTTTTTTTTTTTTTTTAACCAAATGCTCCGTGTCGCGGGCCCATACCACCTCGGCCATGCATCAAATTTTAAACGCTGTGTTGTCCAATCCACTTTAGACATGCCATACCTGTCAATTTTCAACACTGAAAGTAAGGGATTTTTCCCAAGACCCCGATCCAAAATATGGGAAATTTAGAGCAGCTTCCCATTGCCATTCCTCTGTTAACAGCAAGAAAGCGGACTCCAAAACTGCTGCTATTTATTTATTTTTAACGGAGCATAAGCTCTTGCAGCACTTGCGACACTGGAGCCACTGTCCTGAATCTTGAGCTTTGGAGTTTTGACTTCTTTATCTATTTAAACAATGGATTTTCTCCACTGTTTTCCGACCTTTTTTTTTTTAGCTACTATTAGCGAATGAGACACTTCATGACACACCACTGACTTCATCATGAATATGTTCTATTCCGATCTTTTTTGAAAATGTAAAATATATTACTACTAGCCTATTATTATTATTATTATTCTTATTACTGGATACGCCAGGCAACAAGAAGCCCGTGCCATTCAACCTTTTGCAGATCTCGTCTTTGTTTTGGGACATTAAAAGCCTTTGAGACTGATGTGGCACTAAATGCTGGGGAATTATTTCCTCCTTACTATTAAGTTTGGCATCTTAAACAAGCGTCGGGAAATAGCTTGCAGCCTGTAGGCTACTCCGCAGCCGTCAATGTTTAAGTGAACTGCCGAAACCATAATGCTTATTTTTATCTTCAGGAAGAATAATGAAATCGTAATTAAACCAAAGAAAAAGACAGCCTTTGCAGCCCCCCTCAGTTGACGGAAATCCGTCATAGCGACGGAAAACTTTAATCCATGGGGTTGTAGGTTCAAGTCCCAAACCGGTAAAGGTACCACTGAGGTACTCATGAGCAAGTTACTGTCCCCAAGTACTGCTCCACAGTCGCTGCCAAATGCTGGCCACTGCTGGATCAAATGCAGAGGTCACATTTCGCTGTGGTGCACTGTGCTGTGTTCACCAAGGCAAAAAAACAAATGTTCATTTTAATCCCCTCTAATAAGACGATAAATAATGGACACAATTTTCCAACTCAGAACCGCCTCCAATTGGTCAGTACCATCAGAATTGTATACCTCCAACGTTCTCCATTCTTCTTAATGATTCTCTATTTCCAAGCACAACGTTTTTCGATTTTCCCTAAGTTTTGCGTCACGGTACATTACATCACACTCTCTGTGACTTGACCTTCAACCACGAGGAATCATGACGCATAAATGATATTTTTCGCAATGTAAACACACGCTGCGCTTGTTAGTTCACGCGAGTCTCTCAGGGAAGTCCGACATTAACTAAAACGTTCCATTTCAGTTAAATCTTCCCATTTATTACAGACAAAACATATTTTTGCTAATAAATAACAAGAACAATCAGCGTTCTACTCACAGTAGTCATTTACTTGATATTTTACTTCATCAATAACAGGGTTCTTGCAGGTTTCAGTAAGTTAAATTTAAGACCTTTTTAAGACCATTATGAGTAAAATTTAAGACCAACTAAAAACATTAAGATTACTAAAAACATTCGAATGATACCAGAAATTCTCAAAACTTTCTATTTTTATTAATTCAGTATTAAAACAGAATCAAAATATTTGAAACTCACTCACTCTACATTATCTAGCCTATTAATTATCCTATAGGAATCAACATGTTGAAAGCTGAATGTTGAATATGAATATACAATTGGCATGCTGAATATGAGTGTGAATCTGACATGCACTAGTCTACTCGTTTTCACCTCATGCATAGGCTATATGCCGACTGAAAAATCATTAGGCTTTCATTTCCGTAGGATACAATGCTGTCACACAGATCATACGATATACTGCTCTATCTGTGTGTGAGCTGGTCAGTGCGTGAACACAGAATAAACAGCTGGCCAAACTCGTTCAAGAGCCAGGGACGTGAGCGCATTGCTCCATTATTTTCTGGCTTCAAAGTTGACAGGTGAAAAGCGAGTAAAACTGACACAAAACGTACTGAACAAAATAAACGTACAGCCTGACTCATAAGTTATGGAGATCGCTAGGTTAAACCAGCCTAATACAGTGACGTTAGCTTAGTTCTAACAAACCACTTAGCAGGCTAACTGAAAACCGCATCGTTAGCTGAACAAGGCATTGCATTAACCATACAAAGATTAGCATAACACTCTAATCGCTACCACTTATTTACGAGTAAATGAAGAAACATCGTTCACTAATATTACGTCTACAGCAAGGAAACATGTAAACTAAAGTGAGAGACGGCTCATAGACTTACAGACACTGCTGTCGAGGGCATGAGAAAAATTATAAATTAGCCTATATGGTTGTTATTCTATGGGACACTGATATGGAACGGTGCTTAAACTTTGCAACGAGCCTTATGTCTACTGCTGGGGACAGCTTGTAACCAGCTGCAAAAATTTGCATTATCGAGCCAAGTGTCGTTAAACACACACATACCCATCTTTAAAAACTATGCTCTTGACAACAGTGCTCTCAAATTTTCCAGTTAGTTTGGCGGGAGATTGGGGGCTCTAGCAAACGCGCGCTTGCAGTGAAACCTATTTCAGACCTCACCCGAGGTTAACGCACGATTCAGTCGCTCCGTCCTACATCAGTGCACTACATAGGGTGTAATATCATCAGTTGTGTGTCCTATGTAGTGCACTATATATACAAGGCTGTGAAAGGCGTTTGGAACTCAACCTCAACTATAAGTGAAAATCTTTTTTTTTTTTTGAGAGAAATTCTATTTTCTGATGGGCCGATAGCTCACTAAATCAAGGATAAGTTCTACAGCGGTTTAAAATTTTATTTTCTGCGGACAACGCTTCTTGGGAATGTACGGAGGCAAGAATTTTAAGACTTGGGTAAATTAAATTTAAGACCTAGGATGAAAATCTGGGCGTTTTTAAGACATTTTAAGGCCTTAAATTTAACTTTCTGAATTTTAGACTTTTTAAGACCCCGCGGGAACCCTGAATAAATATCGCAGGTCCACAGCGCTACTGTACCGCAGCTCTCATATGGAACGCCCTCACGGCAAAAATGTACTTCTGTCCCAGAAAAAATGAGTTAAAGGGCAAAATGAATCCAAATGCTCATAAATTGCCAAAACTTCAGTATTTCTTCATTTTCTATTATTTAGAAAATATTTTTTCCATTCTATTCTATTGTATTTCCATTCTGTTCGAGAATAAAAAATAAATATTGAAAAATGCATCATTTATTATCAAATAATGTTATTCTACATCCAGATGGATTCCAAATGGATAAAGAAGTAGAACGTCTCTGCATAATAAAAACTCTAAATATGAATATGAATGTGTTCATGTTCACAGTCTTGTGCAGACATTGAAGACTGTGTAGAACTACTTTTTTCACACTAAAAAAAAATAACTCATGAATGGATAAGAGAATTGATAAGGAATTGGACTGATAGGCAGAATCGACAATGGCATTGATATTGAACAATTCTTATCAATTCCCACCCCTATGAGGTAGGGGTGTAACAATACAGTAACATTCACTCGTCTTTAAACCACTATGGAGTAGGGCTGTAATCACAGTCAATGATTCGGTTCGATAAATAATATAACCCTACTTTGGACCATGTGTTACACCTGTACTTAGGGCCAGACTGTCAATAGTTAATCCAACCATATATTCACAGTTAACGCCCATCTTGTCCGTGTCGGTCATTTCAATTATTTTTGAAGTTCTGATCAGTCTGCAACTACATCTGGGTGGTTCATTCAATTATTTAAGAAATCTTTCATTTACGCTACAAACACTACACTACTCGTCTTAGATCAATAACAAACAAGACCAAAAACTGTTCCTTAATCGTGATCGATCAACAATATTCAATAAATCACCATACTGATTGAAGGTCATATCGCACATCCCTAAATGGGCCATAATGGAGTGTCCTTTAAGTAGAGGGTTAGGGTTATAGGACTTTGCACAAGCGTATGGGGGTGAGATCTCACCCGAGCCTGGCATATGCTGCAGCAGACTGTTGACAATCTTAAATAACTGGGGTGAAAGAAAAAAGGCCCATGCCAAAATAAACATCCACTGCCTTAGGCTACTGCTTCCTGTTCTGTTGATGAGGGGATTCAAGGCTGTTTGACTCTCTATTAGAGCAAAGCACTTGCCAAAAACAGACTGGCACAGACGAATTGCGTTTGAGAAGCAGACAATTGATACTGATCTGCATCATCTGCATGTGAGGAATAACTCATCTGCCTGTTGTTGCATTCTGCGCTATACAAACTGAGCTGGTGGATACAGAAATCAGTTCAGGACCAAGTCTGACACCTTTATACAAAATTCAGATTTTTTTGATTTGGCAGGACTCCAGATTGAAAATATATGTAGCATAAGTGAGATTTCTATAAAAAACATAGTACGACTACACAAACATTTACAGTGTTAAGTAGACGCTTTTATCCTCACTCACTTCCATTTCCTAACTTTAAGAGACAGACTCCATGGAGCAACTTGGTCTTACGGGTATTTGGCCAGTAGCCCGGCACGATTTTACACCTCTCCTGGAATTTGAACCCCCAGTATTTTAAAAATGAAAAGATTTTTGAAAACGCCATTTGCATCCTTAAGTTTGTTACTAAAAAAGCAATCTGATGGAATCAATCTGTTATACTTTTAGGGGGCAGTTGGTAGAGTAAGGGCGTTCACCCTGTGATCTGAAGGCCGCCATATCCCAGACCCGTAAAGGTTCCACTGAGGTCAAATTCAGAAGTCACATTTGGTTGTGGTGCACTGTGTGCTGTGCTTTGGTGTTTTCACCATGATAAATAATCCAACAAGAATCCAGCCTCAGTGAGTGTGGGATTTGAACCAGTGACGTTCCAACCATGGGACAAACACTTTAACCGTTACGCCTACAACTGCCCCTTTTGTCCTTGGAATCGAGAAAATAATCATTTTGGTATCATTTGTTCATTATCTGAATCGCTTAATCCCAACTGGGGTTGCAGGGGGGTGGGGGTTGTTTAGCTTGGGTGACCGGAGCCTATCCCGGGAACTATGGGCGCAAGGCGGGGACCAACTCTGGGCAGGCGCCAACACACACACTCACACAATCACACTCTCAGTCACACCTTACAGGGGGTAATTTAGATTCACCAATTAACCTACAGTATATAGCATGCTTCTGGACTGTGGGAGGAAACCTGAATCCCCCGTGGAAACCCACAGCAGTGCTAACCACTGTGCCGGATTAATTCTGGTATCAATTCTTGGAATCTACACAGATTCCCAACAAACAGAACTGGAACTAATTTTAAAATGCTCAGAATTAAATCCATTTTAATTCACTAAGGATTGTCTGATGGCCAGTAAATCTGAACTCATTTGGGCCATTTCCTTAACACCCTTCACATTATGTGATTTGTCACTGAACTATTATTATTATTATTATTATTATTATTCCTCTCATTCAGAATAACATGTAGCATTTAATTTTTCAGCCTTTTTAACCCTTACACCACAACCTGTTCCGTAATGCCAGACCCTGACAGATTTTCTGAAATTATCCATAGGTCCCTTTATTTAAAGAACTGTGGGAACATGCAAAACTCATGTGATTTAAAGAACAGACAGGATTAGGACTGAGTGTACAAGAGGGACAGCTCATGGTGGACGATGGACGTGAAAAAGGAAGATGTGAAAGAGCACGGGAAGAAATGGAGACCGTGGATCCGCTGTGGCGACCCCTAAACAGGAGAAGCTGAATGAAGATGAAGAAGACCATCACTTATTCAAATTCAAATTTATTTATTTATTTTATTTACTTATCAATACCAATTTCAGACATCACAAACCACAACTTTAGTTGGTTGACTCTACCTTTTCTTTGTATTTACTAAAGTGGCTCCAACGTCAGAAAAAACTCTTGAAACTGTGGGACACAGCTGTGATACTGCGAGTGTGTTGTTTTATTCTTTCTGGAGCCTTCCGCGGGCTTTGTTTGATCCGCGGAGAGCCATGCTGCCTGACTCTCCGTTCTTTCATGTGAGCATCTGGACTCTCCAGAGAGATGAGGTGAAACATAGTACCTTACCTGCACACAGATTTATACACTTCCCTCCTACACACACACACACCAGGGCGGCTTGGACGTTTACATGGGCTGGCAGGGCCCCAGCGGGCACGTCACAGTGAATTTGAATTATACATTACGTGCAGTTTGTGAACATATGTCTAAAGACATTGTGACGGAAGTGTAGGGCCGGTAAACTGGAACACCTCCATAAATCACGGCCTAAACGTGGTGAGCGTTGCGATTACTGCGGTGTGGAGGCGAAAACTGAAGTCAGAATGCATGTGGTGAAAAAAAAAAAAAAAATCACTTACCTTAGTCACCACACCAGACACCACAACCACCGGCTTGGGGGGGCTGAAACGAAGGGGGGAAAAAAAAATCATAATCACACTTGTATTTCACATGAGAAAAATGGGTCTTTTAAACCAAGGACATATAAAAGCAAGTCATTAAACCAGAAAACATTAATCATAAAAACTCAGGGTAAACACCACTAATCTCCGTTATCACATTTTACAAATATTGCGGCAACAAAGAACGGCCAAAGCCGAGGCGTGTCCTGTTTACTTTTAACTCAAATTAATCAGCTACCTTGCCCTTAAGCATGAGGCTGAAAAAGAAATGCAACCGTGGAACCGCAATTAATCTCTTGGATGTAAATGTAAAATGTGCTGTTATTGCAACCTGTTGAAACTGCACGTAAACACAACACCAAAAAAAGTCAAACTGGAGACGGAACCGATCCGATACGTGGATTGGATATCGGTGGCATTGGGGCGATCTATAAAGCCGATCTGCAAATGCGCGTACGCACAATTGATTATGCATCAGAGGCGGCACTGTGGTAAACCTGTTCGACATTCTCACTAATTCCTACATATTTATATGACAACAAGCAGAACAAGCAACACAACACACTACAAGCTCAAAAGTAGAGCTGAAACGTTATTTGGAAAAATTAATAATTTGATTACAAAAAGTGGTCGAGGCAATTTTTCTAGAATATAACCATTTAATTACTTTCACTTGCTAGAGAATGCTCCGCTTGTGTTTCACACAGAGGCTTATTAGAGATGCACAACGTTTTCAGTGGCACGAGATTTGTGAGATATTCCGTGCACAAAACCAGAAGTAAATGGGTAAAAACGCATTAATTACATTTTTGTGATGTGAACATGCGCACTGTATTTATAAACCCGCGTGAGCACCATTACTCGTTAAAACGCTCCAGTTCAGTCAAAATGTCCCCTTTATTACAGACACAATGCATATGTTAGCTGATAAATAACCACAACAACCAACGTTCTACTCACAACACAGCCGTTTATTTAGATTTCCCAAAGATTATCCATAGTTTATTCCAGAATTGTGCGGGGGATTGTGGGAAATGTAGTTATCTTCCAGAAAGGCATTTTATAGACAAAATTGGTTCAAAATGACCCAAAACTTCAGCATTTCATTTTAAATTGATCAGATTTTTTATTTTATTTTATAGTGTTATAGTGTAATCAATGGGAAAGAAGAAATATATAACATTTATCAAAACAATTATTCTATATTCTGATGGACACCAAAAAAGAAGTGTTTCCGCAGTAGAATGTTAAGCCATAAAAATGCATAATAAAAACTCTGCAACTCGGCAATAAAACAGACAACGTCCTTACTATTTCTAGTAGTTATGTCTACAGTTTCAGCACTTTTATTTGACATAAAGCTAAAAAACTAAACATTGACATGTGGGGATTCCATAACTGTTTCAGCGCCTACACATCAAACTATAACAAATCTGTGTAGTGCAGGACGTCCTGAATACAACAGCATAAAGCGTGTGTGGCTAACTTCTACTCACACACTAGAATAAGCCTAAAAACGAAGGAAGTCTGTTTTCTGTTTTTGAAAAAAATAATTTATCCGATTACTCGATGATATTGATATTTCCTCAAGCATAACTGAATAATCAGTCATGTATTTAGACAATTTTAAAGCATTATTTTTTGCTTAAAAAAGAATTTACAATATCGGTATCAAAGTGCTATCGTGCCATGTTTATGCAAAACGTGTAGGTGTCATGAAGAATGACACAACAGAGAAGTGATCGACTTCTTCAAATAATCTGGTTCGTCATATGAAACTACGTATAAGTTTTTGATTATGTGTCTGAATTTTTGACTGTGTCTGCAGACCTGGAGCTCACCTCACTATCATAATATTGCTCAGAAAAGTACAATTTCTTTCCAACTCACTAAAAGATAACTTGAGGATTCATTACGTGGATGTCGTGCTGCACTTGCTGGTACTGACACACTGCCTCATTAGCCGAGGTCAATCTGCACCGGCGCCCGGGCTGCCAGGTGTCTCATTTTCATTCAGGGCTCCTTCGCGTGAGCCATGCCCTCTGCTCTTGTGGGCGCGATGCCCGTTTACCCAGGCCAGGTCTCAAAAACCGGTCCATGAGAAGTGGAGGTTAACGCTGGGCCACGACCGCTTTCGCTACTGCAGGAGCAGACACAGGAAGCTCACGGACATGGAAGTTTGTATTCTCTTTCCTACACTGCCCAGAGATGGATTATTAATGATGTACTTGGTTCTGTGTGTGAGTGTGAGAGAGAGAGAGAGAGAGAGAGAGAGTGAGGGAAAGTAGGAGAGAGATAGAAAGAGGAAGTGTGTATGACAAAATGTAGAAGAAAGTAAAGAGAAGTGGAGATAAGGAGAGAGTGTGTGTAAATGAATTTAAAACACAGAGGGAGGGAGGGATAAAGAAAGGGAGAAAGGGAGAGGGGGAGAGAGAGGGATAGAGAGAGATGGGGAGAGAGAGGGAGGGAGGGAAAGAGCGATAGAGAGAGGGATATAGAGAGAGGGATAGAGAGAGATGGGGAGAGAGAGGGAGGGACGGAAAGAGCGATAGAGAGAGGGATAGAGAGAGAGGGATAGAGAGAGAGGGATAGAGAGAGATGGGGAGAGAGAGGGAGGGAGATTAAGAGAGTGATAGAGAAAGAGGGATGGAGAGGGATAGAAAGAGGGAGAGAGGGACAGAGAGAAAGAGAGAGAGAGAGAGAGAGAGGGATAGAGAGACACAGAGGGAGGGAGAGAGAAGGGGAGAGATAGCGAGGGAGAGAAAGAGGGAGGGAGAGAGAGACAGAGAGAGATAGGGAGAAAGAGGCAGAGAGAGGGAGAGAGGTGGGGGAAGGGATAGAGATAGAGAGAGGGAGGGAGAGGGAGAGAGAGAGAGAGAGGGATGGAGAGAGACAGAGAGGGAGAGAGAGGGATGGGGCAGAGAGAAGGAGGGAGAGATGGAGATTGAGAAAGGGATAGGGAGAGAGGCAGGGAGAGAGAGAGAAGGAGGGAGAGAGAAAGGGAGGGATAGAGAGGCAGAGAGACTGAGAGAGGGATAGGGAGAGACGAAGGGAGGGATAGAGAGGGACGAGGGTATTGAGAGAGAGAGAGAGAGAGAAATGAGTGTGAGAGAAAGAGCGACTACAGAGAGAAAGAGGAACAGAGAGAGTGAGCGCGCGCGCGAGAGAGAGGTGATGTTAAAGCAGGTGCATCAAGCGATGAAGTGGCCTATAAAGGCTCCTGAGGGAGGAGCAGGAGTTGGGTGGAAATGCGCCCGCGGCCCTCGCCAGCCGTCACCTCCTGAAATCACCCTCGTTTGTTTTCTCTGAGAAAAGCGTGCCCTCCAAGAGGCGGCCGCGGCAGAGGGTCAGGAGTGATAATTGACCTTGACATGAAAAACGATCCTTGTCATGGCCCAAAATGAAATTATTTGAACTGAACACTCTGCTCCTTTCTGGGTGATAACGTCGCTTTGAGAACACTGCACTCTTTCAACTGCTCACACCATCGCTGCAGGGCTGCTGTTAGAAGAAACTAAGTCTGTCATCATCAAGATGTGCAAATTTAGATTTACGGAATTTATCAAGACTCCTCATCCAGAGCGACTTCCGTTTCCTAAATGGGGCAGTTGGTAGTGTAACAGTTAAGGTGTTTGCCCCGTGATCGGAAGGTCGCCGATTCTAGAGCTGGACCGGTAAAGATACCACTGACGGGTACTGTCCCTATGTGAGGGCCATGTCTCTACTGTATTCAAGTATATAGAGAGACAAGATGACGCGGCTCCGGTTTCCACACTACGAAGAACAAATACTTGAGTTCCTCTGAAATCCAGCTACAAACCACGACCACACCAGGCTTCAGTCTCTCTCATCCACTATCAGGTCTACCGCAGTAATACCTTTAACCGATTTGGGGATTTGGACCGGTGACCCTCCGATTACGGGGTGCGTTCCTTCCCATTAGGCTCCAACTGCACCATCTGCCCCAAGTGAGAGATGATGTCAACGCGATAACATTGCGTTTGTGACACTGTGAAATCCAGCATGTGTCAAAGGTTTTGGGGCTTATGTCTGTGTGTGAAGGGGGTAAAGAGAGTCTCCAAAGATAACAGAGGGCAGAGAGAGAGAGAGGGATAATCCCTGCAGAAGCATCAGACGGCTGCTCATCTGACAGAACCTGTCTCAGTCTTGTAGTTTTTTAATGAGAGTGCTGTGTAATCTCAGATTAAACCCCAACTTTTTTTTCTGCTTGCGCGCAACATTCTAAAAAGGTCCTGGCATTGCATTTTTGACGTTTTCCGCTTTCAAAACAAATCAGTCCCCCCACCCACCCCCCCACCCCCCCCCACCCCCAGAGAGTGTCTTACAACAGCAGTCATGCAATCAGGACTTATGAAAGTGTTGACATTTTAAAAAGCTTTCTATGCAGCTAATCAGCACTTTGGTGAACTTTAGAGTAACGTATTTTTGGGGTCGGAAATAGACAAGAGGTAAAGGCTGGAGCATAATTGCAGCTAAAAAATGTGGTGACCCTCTCATTATCCCTGCTCACCACAGAGAGAGGTCTTTTTTTTTTAATGTGTGAACGATTCATTACTTATTGTAACCAGTAAGGAAAAAAAAAAATTACTGGATCACCTAATTGTCTAATTTTCATATGCAATGCCACAAAAGGTCTGAGGGGGGCAGCATCGTTCTGGCTGGCAGCTGAGAAACAGGGGCCGCCCTTAATCCCTGACTGAGATGCTTATTCACAAAAAAAATTGGCAAACTCAGTGGAGGAAAGGAGAGGACTGAAATAAAGCCAACGTCAAGGTTAATACCAAGGACAGTAAACGCGGGGCTACATTTGAATTTTTGTCATCAAAACGGGGCCACGCTTCAGGCCAGCGAACCTAAAATCATGTGGAATAGCATTTGGCGCTGTCAGATAAGAATACAGCAGCGAGGGATGAGGGCAGGGCCCTACCTACACATCAGGTAATTAGACAAAAAAGTAATTAGACAGATTCCTGCACAGATATTAGAAATTTACATAATTTTGGTGCATTCACTACAAGTGGAAAAGGAGAAATAGAGACGGAGATTGATATGAGAGAGAGAGAGAGAGGGAGGAGTGGGGAGAGAGAGATAGAAATAATGAGAGAGGCTGATGAAAGAAGGAGAAACACAGAGAGGGAGGGAGTAAGTGAGTAAGCAAGTAAGCAACTGAAAGACAAAGAGGAATTGAGAGAGTAAGAGAGTGAAAAATAGAAAAATACGGACAGAGAGTGTGAGCAAGAGAAAACCTGAGAGAGGGCCTGAAAGAGAGAGAAAGAAAGAGAGTGCAGCGGGAAGAACGAGAGAGGGGAGAAAGAAAGGTGAGGCGAGAGAGGCTGACAAACAAGGGATGGGGGAGGAAGAGTAAAAGTAAAGGTAAGAAAGAGAAAGAGTTAGAGACAATTTGAGAGACAAAGAAAAAGGAAAAAGTAAGACAGAGAGACAGCGCATAAAAGATAAAGAGGCGAGTGAGAAAAATAGAGAAAGAGAGCACGAGAGAGAGAAACGGCAAGAGAGAATAAGAGAGTGTGCGCAAGACAGAGGGAGAGTGAGAGACAGACTAATAGAAAGAGCAAGAAAGAGTGGCAGAGAGATCAAGAGAGAGTGGGGGAGAGCGGGAGAGTGAGAGAAAGAAACAGAGAGGGAGAGGGAGAGAAAGAAGCACAGTGGGGAGGGAGAGAGAGTACTAAAAAGAGGGACAGAAAGAGAGTGAGTTAGAGAGAAAGAAAAAGTGAAAGAAAGAGCAAGAGAGAAAGGAATAAAAAGAGTGAGAGAAAGAGAGAGAGGGAGTGAGAGTGAGAGAAAGAGAGGGAGAGAGAGAAAAGGAGCGTGAGAAAGAGCAAGAGAGAGAAAGAAACAGAAAGAGTGAGTGAGAGAGAGAATATCTCTTCAGTTCTACATCAGGGAATGAGACGATGAGCAATTAACGTGCCACCACTGACCCCAGCAGCACCACGGCAGCGTGTTCTCTCATCAGCTGTGCGGTTCGCTGTTTATGCTGCGCTCGCTGGTGAGGCAGTGTGTGTGTGTGTGTGTATGTGTGAGAAGCGTGGGAGGTAGCACAGCTAACCAAGTTAAATTGGACTGATCCGTGAAACCCGCAGCTTGCTCCCAACGGCAACGTTAGAGAAACGAGAGCGACCTTCAGCGGGGCTACACGTCAACACTGGGACACTCACCTCAACCACACGGGAAAAATTAACATCACATTTCATTTTACTGCAATATGCACTCCGAATAAAAGAGGAACCTCTGTACCTTTACCCCTAATTAACAAAAAATTCTTTCACTGTCGCATTCCAAAGTCAATTTGCAAACGTATTATACTGCACCACATACCTGAGACGTGTAGCAACAACATCTTGTGAAACAATTATAATAAAGTACAATAATTTCATATATTCATGTCAACTTTAACACTGAACAACAAAAATATCAACTTGCATTACAGTTACAAAGTTACAAAGAATGTCACCAAAGAGGCTTTGCTCCAGAAAATGTGAGTTTTGCATGGTACTGTGGCTGCAGGTTCAAGACGATCAGACAATATGTGACTCTGCACGGCAAAACCAGTCGCTTGTCGCAACGGAGGTTCCGAGAAAAACGAGCGTTTATGTTGCGTGGGGTAAAATTTTGGATTGAAACAGTGGAAGGTCTATACTGTACTGTTGTGAATAAATTTGGCTGAAAAACTTACCCTTTCCATCCTAAAAACGTGACTTTCTTGAGGTGAGGAATTCAATTCCAGCAGAATGTTAAAAGTTTCTGTTTTGACCGCTCTACTTCAATTTTTACGCTAAATCCACTCGTTGACTAGCGCGAAGATATTTCTGCGGAATCCATCTCCGTCTCCCGAGTTCAGTTAACCTAACGCAGGTAGGCTATCCGTGTGGCTGTGAATGCAGCGTAGGCTACCGTAAATACAAACGTAGCCGCGACCGCACCAAGCGTCTTTGAGTGCTACGTCGATAGTCAACTTCAAAGGCAGATTTGTCCGTTTCTCACTTGGCGTGACAGGAGAAATCCGACTCCTTTGAATGTTGATATCTCAGTCATATGTCGTCCGATTCATTCGATATAGGTATCGTTTTGAAGATTTATGCCCTTTCATGAAAACATAATAACTCAATTTTGAAAATTTGTGACAAGCGACTGGTTTTGCCGTGCAGAGTCACATATAATGATCAGCTGTGGCTAATTTCATTCTTAATGCAACAGTGAGAACAGTTTCAAACTCACTCAACATGTGGCAAAAATACAGAGGTAACTTTTTGCTATCGCAGCATCAGGACTCGATCCACCAGACTGCGTGATAGCTTTTTCCCACAAGCGATTAGACTTTTAAACACACTTCCTGCCCTCACGCTCCCCCCCCACACACGCAGGCTGTGAACCGACTCTGTTGCACCTCTGCACGTTACACGACACTGTCTTGTGATGCAAACACTGCTATACGTTGCATTCATGTTGCACTGAAACTGTCTCAGGAAAATGTTTATGAGTAATGTTTACGTTTACAGACGTTACAGTATTTTCACTCCACTACTGCTGATCTGGCACATATTTAATGCCGGCCGATCTCTTCTCTTGACTGCTGCTACAATATTTACACAATTTTGCACTGTTGCTACATATTTGCACAACATCTTTGTCTCTCTTTCTTGTTATTGTCTCTCGTTCTAGTTTAAAGTTTTACATTTATATTGTACTTCTAGTTTCAAGTGCATATTTTATATTCTATTTATATATGTTATTGTGCCTTATTTGTTCCTTGTACCTTGTTGTTTGCACTGTTAAAACTGGAGCCACGTTGTCTCGTCTCTCTGCATAATTGTAGTTTACTTTGACTTTGACTCAGAATATGATTTATTTATTTTTAAAATCTGTTTTAACCAAATTTCCTGAGTAGCTTTATTTGTGACATTTAACCATTCTAGAATGACTGGGGTGATTTTGTAGGGGAGCACATCTATGGCTGAGTTTGACCGAGGTCAAAGTTGAAAATTATATATTCTCTACATACGTAGCGGGCCTTGACAACAACAAAATGACCACTTTTTGTGCTGAACCTCGCTTATTAAAGTTAATATATTGTTCAATCTGAAAGGGAATATGCCTAAAAGATATTGTTTCATGAAGTTTTTTTTTTAGTACTGTTTAGGAAATGGCACTGTTTTAAAAGTACTGATTTGGCCTATGGTCCAAGAGGTTGTAGGTTTAAATACAGCTTTGTTCTAATGGCAGAAGCACCATTGGGATTCAGAGAAATAATCTTAAATGGAAATGGAAGCTGCTCTAGATAAGAGTGCCTGATCGATGTAAATGGAATGACAATTCTGAAATGGGGGGATGGTGGTGGTGGTGGTCGCGATACACACCTCTGGATGGGCTCGTATCCTATCTCTAGCACCTCCACCACTGGTCCCTGAGCAGGAGCCTCAACCCCAAGTTGCTCCAGGGAGACTGTCCCTGTAACTAGGAAATGGAGGGTGCTCTGGATAAAAGCGCCTGCTAAATGCAGTAAATGTAAACGTAAACAATATACATATTAGGTAGCCCTATTCTACATATGAGAAAAGAATGTGTTTTTGGGTGGAATGGCTCTTTAAATTCAGATTCCCACTGTACACAGCGCAATGTCACGGCTTTCGATTTATTTCTCTTTACAGCCGATCGTGGGCAGGTGAACACAAAACAATTTCCCAAGCTCATATTAGGCTTTTCAGCTGGATCCGTGTGCACTTCGACACAAGAGGATGAATGGATTTAGAGGACAAAGCAGCACTTTTCCAAGCCGCGATTCCAAATCTAAACTAAAGAAAAGGAAACAGATTGTGGCACAGAATCTGGCAGCGTAAAACACAACATGACCTCTCAACTCGACATAAAAAGCCTTAATACACAAAATACGTTGTGCTCTTTCCTGCTTCTACTTCAAGAGCATAACACTCACATCATGCAACTAATCCTCAAGCGCCTCTCTGCCATGAAAAAAGCTGAAATGGAGCATCCGATCAGAGAACCGCTTTTAAAAGATATGCTACAATCTCAGGAGTACACAAGGCCTCAGCTGTAAGGAGCTTCGCCTATCGAGGTCCACCACACAGCTCCCTCGACTGACAGGTGAGAATCCTGTCAACAACACTTCCTCCTTAATGAGAAAGTTCCTCAGGAAGCCGTATTTTCATGTGCGGTGCAGATGCAAATGTGAGCAGATTAGTGACACTGCCATGCAATTATTCCGACGGAATTAACGCACTCCACCACACGAATGCACTGATGGGGGAAACTAGCATGGAAATAATGGTCATCTAACTGTCAGTTAATTTGTTTCTCTTCCTCACTTCTCATCATCCTCACCCACTCCCTGGGACTAAAACTCGGAGTTTAAGCTCATTTACAAAGGCAGAACGCTGCAGCTGCACCAACTTCTGAGTCTAAATCAAAATGATGACTCTGACCTCGACAATTAGCTGAAGGCTATGCAAATGAGTTTCGTTTCAGGACCTGGGTATCGTAATTAAACATTTACTAGTTAGCGGTCTAGCTAGTCCAAGCGTTTTGCTAATGAAATTTCTTTGAATATTAATACAAACCTTCAGACTTTCGAGGCCTTTTTCAAGCTAAATCAGGAGCGTTTCCAGTGCAGTCTTTCCCCAATGTGTGTGAACTTTTGTCTTTCAACAATGACTACATCATACTCAGTTAAGCCTCTCTGATCTCATCTTTACCTCCCAAAAGGACATAAACAACAGTTTATTCATCTTAATCAAGGATAAAAGTTTAAAATGATCATAACATTGATTTAAAGTCTAATCATCCAGCTCCACTCAATAAATAATCTGTTTTAAAATAGGGCTGAATATATTTCGAGGGGGAAATCTGGATTATTCACACCAGTACTGAATTTAGATTATTGCATTTTCTTTTTTACTAGGTGATGAATTCCACCTTTAATTAGAGTTCATTTAATTTTAAAGCGGCCCTAATCCCCCCGAGTCTAAGTAAAACTCAGCCGTCACTCTGAAAGCTCGCAAGGGGCACAGAGGGGGAAAGAATAAGAGCAAAGTCTTAAATGGAAACCTTCATGTGTACCATATGCCCACATGGAATTTAGTAGATGCTCTTATCCCAAGCGACTTTTGTCTCCTAATAACAGGAACCGTCTCACTGGAGCAACTTGGGATTAAGAGTCCAATTTACATTTTTTGGAATTTAGCAGACACTAATATCCAGCGCGACTTCCATTGCCCAATTTTCAGGGACAATTTCCCCTGCAGCGACTTGGGGTTAAGGGTCTTGCTCAGGGACTTAATGATGGTGGCGGTGCTGGACGTAGAACTCGAACCCACAACCTCTTGGTCCAGAAACGAGTGTCCTTACCACTAAAGCACCACCACCACCACCTCTGCTACCACCCCAGGATTTGAACCTACAACCTCTTGATTCATCCACCACAAGGCCACCTATTTTTACTATGCTCTGAACTGAACGTCTGCTTTCCCTACTGAAAGAAGAGATGTGTAAGTAATACGGGTGTGAGGATATGTCAGTCTCTGAATTGATGCTGATTCAATAATCAACAAGCCCATCGCATCTATCCTAAAAGAAAACATGGATCAGACAGCATATGTATTGCAACATCATTTTGTACTGAGTAAGGGGTCTATTTTTCATCTAAAAATTCTGGATGAGATCAGGCATAAAAATGTTAAAAGGTTGTTTTTATGGTTTGATATGAATGGAAGTGATCTGTATATGAAAGGAAGTAATCAGCATATGATACTGATATACCGACTGCTGGCTCCTGAATTGAATCGGATCAAAAACATATCAATTTCTTTGTGATTTCAGCAGACATCGAATCGTTGTTGACTGAATTCATATAAATAACATATTATTACATACTTATAAGCAAGACATGCTTATATCTTACTGAACATCTCTAAACATCTCAGAGGCTTTCATGCCACCTAGAAGCTTAATCGCCTTCTATGTGCTTAATGGAAGCTCCTGACTGACATCCATTGTTGCTCAACAACAGAATCAGCGATGCAAAATAAACATAGCATTGCAAAGCCCCCAATGGAACAGAAAGAAAGAAGACAGTGCAGCACAAAGAATTAGTCCAAAACACGGAAAGTCATGCCAGCCTCAAGACATGACACATGAAACATGAGAATTCAGCAGACATCGGTCTAGTAAACAAGGCAGGAAGAAAACAAAACAACAGGATAATCAGACACCCTCGCAGCTTCTGACCTCTATTATGGGCCAAGCCTGAAGAGCGAGTGACAGTCTGGCCACAACAGGGAAAAGTGAAAACGAACACACACTGGGACTGGATGTGGAAATGTTGGCGTCTTCAAAAACTAGGGCTGGGTGATAGGAACTCAAATCAATATTGTGATTTATCGAGCATTTTACCTCGGTAATGATTAATGAACGCTTGCTTTGTTTTGGGTTTTTTGGTTTGCTCTTATCCCTAATGCAAGGATATTTTTCTAATGAAAGAATTAATGATTTTTAAATAACTGAAAAAGACAAACATAGATGCAGTGCCAAACAGCCCGGGGCAGAATGGTAATATGTTTTAAGAGGACAGTACATGAACACACACAAGACAAGGTATTACCAAAATGTAGAAAATAAACAGAATAACCGACAAATGCCGGTTGTGAATTAGTGCCCCGCTCTACTGAAACCGATTAAGTGCTTCTGGCTGTTGAAGGAAAATTATTCCACACTCCAGAATCCATCTTTAGCAGACTGGTCCATGGTGCCTTATCAGGTATTTAGGGCCCTATGATTTACGCGATGCGGAAAACGCGGACGGAATTGCGGAATTCAACAAATAAAATGGAATCCGTTGTAAAATGCGGAATGTCATATAATTCTCTGATATCGGTGTGTGGGCACAGCAAAGCAATGGTTTCTAATCACTTTTGGCCACTGCAGCCCCCTGTACGTGTTACCTGTTGAGGCGGGACTCAGCTTTCCACACACACAAACGCACAGACACAGAGGGGGAAACGTCAATGGTCAGCTATGGCAAAGAGGCTGAAACACCGAAGTCCTCAAAAAGATATGGAATTCGAGTGTTAGTGTTAAGTTCAGAGCAGAACAATACCCAAATGATTTTTATGAATCGGGAGAACAACTCTTTTGTAAGTTTTGCCAGCACACGATAGACTGCACCCGCAAGAACACGTGACGACCACTTACAGTCAAAAACTCACATCAGAAACGTCTTGTTTTGCCCAAAAAAATGAATGTTTTTTGTTGTTTACAGGTAAATGTTTTACCAAAGCAGGAAATGTTCTTCTGAACCCCAGAACTTTGTTGAAGTTGAAGAACAGTCATTTAATGTGAATTTTTTTTATTACATTGTTCTTTTTTCCCCATTCACTCCATAATTAGACACTTTTTAGGTGAATAAATATGATTATAGCGTAAAACACGGAATTCAGAAGAATAAAAATGGAAAAAACAAGACGGAATTTAGGAAAAAACAAAATGGAATTTAGGAAAAAACTGATTTCATAGGGCCCTAGGTATTTCAGGGGTGACCCAGGGGTGGGAAGGGGGCTTCCTGCTCCACTGGTGCATGTGGTCATCGCAGCGTGAGCCCGGCCCGACGACACGTGGCACCAATGTCTCTGTGCTATTCCACGTTGGCCTCCCATCCATCTGAAGAGCCCCAAATTGCATCTGGCAGGCCGTCCCAAGACAATCCCGCATGACTTGCTGCGACAAATGTGCAATTTTTCCACCAGAAGCCACCTGCTTAGCGCTCCCACTCTGGGCACCCTCCGCTCGAGACGAAGTGTGTGTGTGTGTGTGTGTAGGGGTGCAGGTGGCCTGGCATATAAAGCATGTGTTGGAACCCGCAGCAAGTTGCCCAGGAGTGAAAGATCAATGCGTGATATGAGCTCGGTGTGCAGGGAGGCTGCGCTGGCTCAGGAAAGTTGCATGACACAACAAAGGTCAGGTTCAGATGAAGTCATGTGATTTACAATTTAGAATCGTTGACTGATTGCGTTCATTGCCTTTTGGACCGTGTTTTATTCTAGAGGACCTTTCCTACTACATGCTACTGTCTTTCTACTACATTCTCATTCTAACAGCACAACGATTGTTTAGTTTCATAAATAGATCTGCGTACATGTTGCGCATGTGAGAAACATACTGAACATAACTGCAAATTTGAGGATTTTAGCTTAGTGATTATTACTCCTTTAATTACATTTTTGAATACTTTGTCATTGCACCAGATGGTGCCACGAAATTTGTTGTGCAACTCCAAAACAACACAATCATACATACTCATTCACACACATCAATAATAATTAGGATAAAATAATTAAATATATAATATAATATATTAATCCCACTGTATTATAGTGATTGCATGATCAGACGTTCTTGCCACATACTGGAATGTTCATGACCAAAATCTCTTGTCTTTTCACGCTCAAGTCTGCCTGCATGTGTGAAATTTTTTTAGCTAACTAAATTGTGTGTTTGCCTCACTTAGCGAATGTAACATGTAACATGCCCCAAGCCGCATACTGCCACACTTAATAGTATGCTTGGTTAAGCACTCACCATACTTTTCTATGTGGCAGTATGCATCTCAGGAAATAGCCGCGGTTGTAGCTTAAAGGCTCTCTACACACTAGGTAGTGCACAATGAGTGTCACACGCGCCATATCTGATTAGGTACACCACATAGTAGTGCTGGGTGATAAAACGATGTCGATATTTTATCGAGAAAAATGTGATGACGATAACGATGATAAACTAAGCTGTAAAATTCGATCATACTTGTTTGTCCACTATGCGACAGCGCGTTGAGATAAACAGTATCTTTGGTCAATCACGTAGCTTGGCATAACGCCAGCACAACAGCCAATCGCGCGCAATGATGCAAATTTGCCCATAACACACGAAAAAGCCGCGTGGTAAACATTAGTGGTCGCGTGCCGAGATATACTTAAAGTTCAGAGCGCTTATGCACGTGTCATAAATTTAAGAGAGTTGCAGTACCTCTTGAAAAATTGGGGCGGCTGTATGTTAAAGTTTTGCCACGTGACGTCAGCATCGTCGTTTACTATCAACATGGCTGAACGGTTTCGCCGTTTTTTTGCACCTTTGTAACATCCGAATGCAAATAATTTATCTTCCTCATTTCACAGCGAAATGTTTTCTCTCACTGCCGCTTTCTACTTCTTCCTCTTCTTCTGTCACTTAACAGCAGACTGGACGCTTTTATGGTGTGCACTGCCACCTGTTGGAGTCCTCAAGATTAAGCGCAAGCACACCCGTGACGTAGCATTGAGTATGTCGCGGCCCTTAGAAAAGATGCCGCGGTGAGAGAAAAAAGGCGATGAAAATGCAGCGCTTTATAGTTACGGCGGATGCTTTGACAACAAATGCCGCCTGGGAAAAAACGAATAAAATACGAACGTGAAAGTACCACATGACGCTTTTCGTAACTTAGCAACAACAAGCACCGAGAAAGCGCTCTGGAAGTGAGGTGTTGACAGCTCTCTTTAGCTGTTCTTTGGCAATTTTTTCCCCCCAGTTGTCAGTGCTCTTCAAGTAGAAATTTGTTGAAAATTATTTGTTTAATATTGTTTGATTATTTTAACTTGTTCATTCAGTCTGTATAAGAATCCAAAAAACATAAAAAAACACAATATGACAATATATCGTGATAATGTTTTTGTTCATATCTCCCAGCTCTACCACACAGGGTGGAAAGTGACTTTTTGTTAAAATGTTGTGAACTACACTCAAAATGCTCTGCCCTCCCTCAACTCTTCACGCTTGCTTGACTTGGCACTGTATAAGAAATGTCAGTTATGGTGCTATTTTTGTGCCAAAATTCTGACCATACAGTGGAACTTTGGCAAGCAAAATATCTTGTCTTTATAAGGAGACCTCTGCCGGTGCTCGTGTTCGGCTCTGTCTTCCTCATTTATTGGCGTCGGTAACGGTATTGGCAGATGTGAACATGAAAATATCGGATATCAGCCAATAATTCCCTTATCTTGCATTTCTAATTCTTATCCAAAGAGTCCTGTATTTCATAACTAGAAGGGAAATTCCTGATGAAGGTGTGTGTTCAAAAATGTAGAGGAATAAAAGGGTGAAAAAGGCAAAAAGGAGGAATTACAATGTCTGCTTATTGATGGTTCTGCTGATTATAGTTGATCTAACTGTTCAACTACGAACTGTTGAATTAATGTTAAGGTCATGTTAGAAACAGCTAACTATAAGAAAAGTAACAGAACAGTTTTCCTTACTGTAGATGTCCCCTTATGGCTAAAACAGAGAATGGCAAGCTTAATGATGACGTCCCCTTGTGGCCAAAATAGGCAAAAACAGCCTTAATGCTGGCAACCCCTAGTGGTCAATATAGGGAATGATAACCTTAATGGAGGTTCCCCCGGTGACCAAAATAGGGATTTTTTAGCAGAAAAATATAATTGCACAATTATAGGTAAAGTTCCACTCGTGCAACCTGGGGTCAAGAGCCTGCCTCTGGGCCACCAACAATAACCAAGCTTTTTAGCCTCACCCAAGACTAGAACCTCCAATCTTCCTGCCACAAACACAGTGTTTGTCATTCATCTGACTGAATCTATACAAAGTTCTACCATTCTAAATAGAAACATATAATTGCGACTTGCAGTGACATGGCAGATACTCTTATCCAGAGCGACTCACAAGAGTGATTTACAGTCCATTGAGGAAACGACTACTGGAGTCCAAGTTAAAGGCCAACTAGAGGGCTACTAGAGTAAACATCAACAACAAACAATTCCTTATATGAGAGTCACGTACACCAACATACATAACAGGCAGAGTATAAGGCTGAAAAAATACTTGAATCAAACTTAGAACAAAAAAATATTCATGTAAAAATATGATCTGCCAATTATTTTTAGGTCTCCATGATAAAACAATCTGCAGCTTCAAAATAAAAAGGAAACATCACATTACATTTATTTGATGAATCAAATAAAAAGAAACCAAAAACAGGAAAAAAAAAGCCCTCTCTGGTGGACAAAACACACATCTTCCATCTCTTTTTTTGCCCTTAAAATCAGTCATCATAAAGATATAGTTGTAGACTGAGTTATCTACACTTAGCACATATTCACTTGCTTTAAAAAAACTGATTTACCAGTTAGCAGTTTACAACTGCCAGAGTTATGTTAGCATCCAAAATCGTCCAAAACCGCACATCAGTCAGTTGAGACCTTGTGATTGAGCAACACTGCATTTCAAGCACATCTAACTGAAGCACAAGAAACAGTAACCGGATCTCCAAGAATTCATCTAGATTTTTGAGACAGCCACCTCCCGTTCCCTCCAGCCCTCAGCCACAGAAACCGTTACACCATTCTAAACACATCTGAAATCAAAGAGTTAACCCAAGTTTCCATGGTAATGTGGGACTACTATATTTAGAGTAGGGCTGCTAGATCAAGGAAGTGGTTGAACTGAGGTTTACAGCACCAAAGAAAGCAGCACTTGAATCGATTGCTATAGTGGCATGAGAGCAACAGTCATATTCCCCCACTACCAGCCCGTGTGCAATTTCCAGCCCATTTCCAACCCAATTCATAGCAATCCAGAGCAATTCTATTTCTCAGCGTGAAGGAACTTTTTTGGCATGTCAAACCTTCCTAACTAGGCCTGGGTGATATATCAAGAGCCATAACATGAACAATATTTTTAAATATGTTGTTTAAAAATAAAAGTATTGCTATATATTAATTAAGTGAGTGAATTAAAGTGAGTGATTATTTGTCACTGAGAGCACACCTCACAACACAGTGCACCACAATGAAACGTGACCTCTGCATTTAATTAATCTGTGAGGGTTCAGTGGTCAGTTGACACACGCACCACCAGGGGAGTAGTGTTTGGGGATGGTACCGTGCTCATGAATACCTCAGTGGTACCTTTACCAGTTTGGAACTTCAATCTGTGACATTCACTGGGCCAACTCGCTAACTATTGTACTACCAACTGCCCCCCAAAATTAGGCTGCAGAGTGGTGTTTCTGTGGATCATCCTAAACACACTTCTTATTGTAACCAAAGCCCTGACTCCTGCTTAGCATTTGTAAAGCTAGAAGCAGTTGACAGACTTGTGTTTTTTGGACAAAAGTTTTTTAACAAAAACTAGCATAAAAGAGAATTTTGAGATATTTTAATTTTAAGGTTTTTGATATGTAAGTAGTTAAAGCACCTACTCTTACACTAAGTACAGTCATATAACTGTCATTCACACATTCATCTTTATACGCGCTTCTTGTGTTATTGTATACTTTGTTTATGCCCATCATATTAATCATATTAAGTTGTTTTCTGTAAAAATCAATTCAAATAATTAAATATAAGTTAATGTAAATGTGTGACTTCTTTTTAAATAAAATTGCTTATGAAATATATCAATGTATATCATGTAGTGACATTTGGTCCAAAAATGTTGAATTTAGAGTCACATCACCCAGCTCCAAATTCTGCTTCCGTCATCTTTTTTTTTTTTTTTTGAGAACACGTAACGTGGCCTCAATGCCACGTTGGTATCTTTCGATGTGATAGAGTAATCAGGGCTTTGCAGCAGGCAGAGAGGGCAGCTGGAACACCGGACACTGATAAGGCCTCACCTGCAAGCTCCACTTGACAGGAGACAGGGATCAGTAGCCAGGCAATGGGGCAAGAGGGACTCAGCACTGAGAGGCGAGACAACTCAAGGTTTGCAAACCACTAATTCATGCCTCCAGACAAGGCAAAAAAGGAGCTTAAAATAGAGCCCTAAGATCATAGTGACGTCCAGGAATGGAGCGTAATGTGACTCACCTTCTTTTTAAAGTACTGCCAAGTTGGTTTTTTAATGTATTATTTTAAAGGTTTTTGAATAAAGAACACAGGACACTAATCCAACAAAGCACAAGGCAAGACAAAAAGAGAGAAAATATTAAAGTTCCCATATTATTTTTTAATTTATTTTTGATCTTAAAAAAAAAAAGGGTCAATTGTGTTAGTATTAATTTATGAACGTCAGAAATCATGTGCTTAAACGAGCCGTTTAGATTTCCTCCCTACTTCTTCCAGTAGGGGAATAACTCCAGCCTCCTATCTGAGAAGCTCCGTCCACCAGGTAGAACTGCTAGCGCTTACTGAACCGCCATGTTTTGTCACAAGCGCTAGTGTAGGAATCACGATGAAGAAGTCTAGCGGGGAGTGTTGTGTTGAACATGTATGGCTGTATGGATGGTCTGTTAGCAGCAGACATGTTGATTTTCACGTGAGGTAAACTCTTGCCGTGCTGTCTACACCCCAGTTCCAGAGTAAGGGACGTGTGTGGGCAGCAGCAGCTCATTTGCATTTAGGAATACTAATGAGAAAACAGCCTGTTCTGAAAGGGACTGAAATAGAGGAGTAAAGCAAGTGAAAATGCCTAATCTGAGAGGTATTTATAGCAAACTATTTCAGAGACATGTTTAGTGGAGCTGACAGACCTGTTTTAAACTTGTTGAAAAAATTTATAATATGGGACCTTTAAAAAGGAAATACCCGTCAAGTTAGGAAATCTAAGTCACTGTGGGTAAGAGCATTTGATAAATGCTGTAAATGTAAATATGGCATTGTCGAAATGTGACAGACAAGCACAAGTATTTCTGTTTGAAGCATTTATTCAGCCATTATCTAAACTGCTTAATCCCAGTCGAGGTCAGAGGGACCGGCGTCTATCCCGGAACTACGAGCACGAGGCAAAAGGCACACACACACAAACACACTCACAGTCATACCTATGGGGGCAACTTAGAATCACCAATCAGTCTAAACAGTATCCTTTTAGACCGGAAACCGGAGCAGCCAGAGAAAACCCACACGAACAGGGGGGAAAGCACACAAACTCCATACAGAAAGACCACACAGCCATCTCGGGGATCAAACCCAGGACCTTCTTGCTATGAGGGGATGGCACGAACCACCGCGCCACCCTGTTTGAATCAAGCTTTTAAATCATTTGTTCATTCGTTTTTAGAATTAAAACCAGAAACCAAAACCTAAAAGCAGTTCTCTATCTAACGTTCTCTATATTTGTTTCCAAAACCAAAAGAAAGAAGAAATGTATAATAAGCCATTTTCTGATTTCACATTTCTAATTCACACGAATAAATGATACAAGAATTAAACACACTCTATAAAAAGAGTGTATGTCCTAACATGGACGCTGGCTGCAAAGAAATAAAGGAAGACAGTCATGTGCGGAGGACACACCCTAAAACAAGGCATGTGTTTCCTTTTGGGTTGAAGTGGAAAAAAAGAAGCACTAGTCTGACGCCAATACCAAGACAAACAGAAAGCAGGCTCCGTCTCGCAGCCCTGAGGATGGCACAAAGTTTTTGTTGTGTTGGCAGAGAGGGAGGCGACCGGGTGCTGGGAGCTCTGCATTGTACATGTGTGGAAAGCTTATTTACATGGTGAAGAACGCTAAATGAGCAAGAACACCAGATGGGGTACTGATCTGCAGCTCCATTAGGAAGCCAAAGCAGCTCACGCCCAACACACACACACACGTACGCAATCCGCCCACGCTTCCACAACCTGGTGAGAACTGTTCACCTGTGATTGAGTAATTACCCGGAGAAGACTTGCGCCGCCTACACGCCGAGCCAATCCTTTATACCATCTAGCGCTTTTCCTCCATGCTGTGCAACTTATGATTAAAATACGAATCACACCACACAACGGAAAAAAAACTATATATAAATATAACGGACAAGGAGCTATGAATCACACAAATGTAATGCAAGCCTGCCCTAAAGAAAGAAGGAAAGAAACTTAAGGTCACACTAAACGCATTTGGTGGAAATGAGGGATTTTCAATTATAGATTCATATGTGAACCGTTGATAGTTGCACGGTTTTAGAGCAGAAACTGGGAAATCGACAAAGTGATTGCCAAAGAAAGTGAGTGAGGCAGAGAAGGGGAGGGGACAGAACAAAAGAAAAGTGGAGAGTGATAGGAAAGAACATACGAAAAAGACAGAGTTAGAAAGACAGACAAAAAGACAAAGGAGATGGGAAGGAAAGATAGAAGGGAGAAAAATATGATAAAGAAGGAGGGGGGAATATGAGAGGGAAGGAAAATAGAGGCAGAAAAGACAGAAGAGGTGGAAAGGAGAGCGAGAGAGAGCGAGAGAGAGAGAGCGAGAGAGAGAGAGCGAGAGAGCACGAGAGAGAGAGCGAGAGAGAGAAATATATAAAGAGGGAGAGAGAAAAGAAAGAGAGGAGGGAATAAGAGGTGGAGGTAGAGAGGGAAGAAGATAAATAATGTAGGAAGGAGAAAATGCAGAGATAAGGACAGAATAGACAGAGAGGAAGGGAAAGAAATGGAGGAAGAGAGAAAGTTACAGGGGGAGTGACGGGGGGGAAATAGAGAGGGAGGAGGAAAGTAGACACAGAGAGAGAAAGAGAGAAGGAAAGAGAGAAGGGGGAATAAGACAGGGGAGAGGGGAATTAAGGAGAGAGGGGAGGGGAGAGAGGGAGGGAGAAGAGATGCAGAAAAGACAGAAGGGAGAGAGAGAGAGGGAGGGAGGAAAGGAAGGAGAGAGGTGTAGTGGGAGGTAGAAAGGGAGGAAGGAAGTTAGAGGCTGGAATGGACATCTGTGTGTAGTTAGAAGAAGTCAGCTTTCTCACCTGCAGCTCTCAAATTCTTTGCTGTCCTTGTCGTCCTTCCTGTCGGATGCCGAATCTCCAGCAGACTGGTGTTTCTGCACTATCCTCATCCCTCCTGCTTTCACTGTTTCAACATGAGAACATGCCACAAATCAGAACTCAGCACTGCTATCTCAACTGGCCTCAGACAATCATGTACAGTTAATGCAAATTAACTCTGACTCATTTGCTAATGGCTTCAAATACTAATCAAAATAAATTAAGCAGGCGAGAATAAATCTTGGCACAAATGACAAACACAGCTCTGGTTTCTGAAGATATTTGTCTTTAGTCTGGTGTGACTTGTAAGCCCATGTTATCTGATTTCTTCTGCACTTTACACTGGGCAGCCTGATACACTGACAAAATAGGTTAATGATTGTAGGGTTCAGTTTAGGAGCTAGGTTCAATAATATTTTTGAATGAACCAAAGGGACCTACACATTTTCTCTATTTTAAATACACAAAACACAAAAAATCATTTTGGTTATCTTGTGTGTTAATGGCTGTGAATGTATTTTATTTATACATTTTACTCAATTCAGAGACACATTATGGATTACCATTACCAAGTATAATTTCATTGCATTAATGATCTGTATTTTTTCACAGTATACACTGTGAATACCCCTGGAAATACAACATTTGGATATGTAACCTCAACTGGCAAAACACTCCAAAGATGTCAGTCCCAAAATCCAAACGAGTCAACCTCTTTTTGACAAATTTCTTTCTTTACAGAATATTAATCAAATATAATAATAAGTAAATATGGCATTGAACTTTATTTTATTCTACTCACTTATAATAATTCTAACCCTAACAAAACTATAATTACATACTACTATTCAATACTATTATTTAGAATTCATTATTGCATCTAGGGCAACTGTTAATAGTTTAACTACCCGTTCACAGATCGCAAGTCAGCTGCAGCAACCTAAACTACATTCCATCTGTTAAGAATCATCATACTAATTTGCACTCTACGCTGTTTATAAGAACAGTAAAGTGAAACTGAAATACTTCCCTCATCAAAAGTTAGTAAACACTAAAAACACGTTCGCTGCCACCGAGCCTTTGTGATATATAAAGGCTCCTTCAGCATGTTACACCTCGACTGATAAAACAACAACAACAACATAAACAACAGATAAAGATCAATGAATCTGGCTTGGGCGTGTCACCTCCAAATTCGGTGCATTTTACGGACATAAAGTTACCGAACTACTCAGATCTGGAACGTTGTTTACTGACCTAAAGCACAGACATGATCAAAACAAACGCCTACATGACATTAGCTACCATTAGCTGGTGGCTTCGTCCGATATCGCACACCAGCGTACTAGAAAGTACGTTTGCAGAGATATTTCTACCGAACACACGCATTACGTAGTACGGCAGTATGCATTTTGGAACGCGTTCCCTGTCAGAGAAAAACATAGGGAAAAAAACATAAAGGTTTAATACCAGCAGGCGGGTGTCCAGCTCTGGTGTCAATTTTCTCTTTTGGCGGAGATGACATTGCTTAAATCCAGCGAGTGTCCGACAAAAATGCGCTTGGAAGGAAAAAAAAAAAGAACAGTTTTCCCAACGTAAAAATCAGGTGAGACTTCTACCGAGTTGGTCAACGTGGCTTTTCCTGCTCATTGTTTGGCAGTGGGACGTAATGACGCTCGTGGACTCTGCTGGCCAATAGGGAAGCGCGGAGAGCGGTGACGTTGCATTTCGGCGGTACGGAAAGTCGCCCGGACCAAAAGCAGGCGTTTATGGAGAAGAGCCAATAAATCTGATTTATACACTCTGAATGCTGTGGGCTGGGGATGGGACTGGATCAAAGTGATTTATGGGTTTAGTTAGGAGAGACTATTGCACGGTAGAGGGGCAAACATTAAACTAAAATTTGATAATATTTTAAACAAATTAAATATTGGTCATCTGGGATCTTGGTGGTCTAGTGGGAAGATACAGTTATGGACCAGAACCTGCAGATATCTTCTTTACAACATCAGAAGGATCTGATCCTTTTTTCAGCAGCAATGCTACTAAGTTACTAGTGCATTCTCTACTAACTTCCAAACTGGTCATCTCCAGCAGCTCTCTACTTGCTGGATTTTCACTGAAAGTGAAAAGACCACTTCACCTGATCTAGAATGCAGATGCAAGGCTTGTCTTCAATGTTCCTAAATCCTTCCATACAATACATCTACTATGGAATGGCTCCAAATGGTGGAGCGATTGGTGGTGTTTCGCGATTGATTGATGGTTCGCCCGGTGATCAGAAGGTCGCAGATTCGAATCCAGGGCCGGTAAAGTTACCACTGAGGTACTCATGAGCAAGGTACCGTCCCCAAGCACTGCTCCCCAGGCACCTGTTAGCCTGTTAGCCCACTACTCCCTCACAGATGGGTTAAATGCAGAGGTTACATTTAGTTGTGGTGCACTGTGTGCTGTGCTATGGTGTGTCCACAATGACAAATAATCACTCACTTTCAAATGGTTCACTAGTTCATACCCTTAACACTTGCCTTCAAAGCCAAGAATGGACTTGCATCTCCTTACTTATCAGCACTGATCAAGCAGCATGTCACTTTCTGTCCTCTGTGAGCATCAGTTGCTGCTCATCTTGAACCTCAGCTACTCAATAGTAGTGGAAGACATGCATCAACACCCTTCTCAGTCCTGGCTCCTCAGTGGTGGAACGGACTTCCTCTTGCTACAAGAACTGCTGAACTGAATCCCTTAATCTGAAAACTCACTTCTTTAAGGTGCACCGCATTCTACAGGGGCACCATAGAGAGCGTCCTGACCAGCTGCATCTCTGCCTGGTTCGGTAACAGTGCTGTTGCCGATATCAGGCGGCTTCAAAGGGTGGTCAAAACAGCTGGCAACATCATCGGAGCGTCTCTTCCGCCGCTGCAGGACATCTTCTACAAGCGCTGCATCAGAAGGGCCTCCTGCATCGTGCTCGACCCCTCACACCCTTCACACAGACTGTTCACACTCCTTCCATCTGGCAGACGCTTTCGCAGCATCAGGTCTCGATCCTCCAGGATGCGTGATAGCTTCTTCCCACAAGCCATCAGACTCTTGAACTCACTCCCTGCCATCACACTTCCCCCCACACACACACCTGGACTGTGAAGAAACTGAAACTGTTTCTGTTGCACCACTGCCCTTTACTGCACCTTACTTTACACACCACCGTCACTTTGATGCACAATAAATAGTGTTATGATACTGCACTGCTGCCACTTATTTGCACAAACATTATATGCTGCTTTACAAATGTCTGCACATACACTGAAACATTGTACACATAAATAGCTGAATATAGTATCTGTCACATTATAACCTTCTACCTCCTGGCACATCCAATGTAAAATGTCAGTTTGCACCTGTTTAAATGTTTGCATATTTGCACATATACTGAACATTGTACTTGAAAATAGTCCTGATATAGTATCTGTCTATTATAACTCTACCTCTTGCACATTCAGTGTAAATGTCAATTTCAACCTGTTAAGAATATTTTCCATCCTGACTCTGACAAACATAAAAGCTTAATTTCATGTCTGTCTTCAGCCTCTAATTATATATATATATTAAAAAAAAAAAAAAAAAAAAAATCCCTGTCTAGTCTAAATGTATATATTGTATATTGTCTATTTAAATGTATATTGTTTAATGTATATTTTAGTATTTTTACTTATTTATTGTTTATTCCATGTGCCTAGTCGTGCCACTCCCTATTTATTCTCTGTTCTACTGTTCTAATGCTCTGTTCTACTGACTAATGCTCACACCTACGCCTACGTTAAGCACTTACCTACTAGCTGTCATGCTTTATTCCTGATGTGTGTGCACTAACTTTTTGACTATCCTTGACAGGGTTTGTAAAGGTGTGTAACTCAGCTAGCCGTAACTTAGTTGAACAGCAGCTGTTGATTTAAGTCTTGCTTTACAGGTTTGAAGAATAAATGTAGACTCCAAAGCACTGATGTTCATCGTTCTGGATAAGAGCATCTGGTAAATGCTGTACATTGGTCACTTGGGGTGGTAGCGGTCTAATGTTGCACTGAAACTGTCTCAGGTAAATGTTTATGAATAATGTTTATGTTCAAAGATGGTATAGTATTTTCACTTCACACTGCTGCTGATCTGGCACACAGCATAGTCTCTCTTTCTTGTTATTGTCTCTTTAGTTGTAGTATAAATTTTACATTTATATTGTACTTCTAGTTTAAAGTATATTTTTTATATTATATTTATATATTTTATAGTGCCTTATTTGTTCCTTTTACGTTGTTCTTTGCTGTCTGCACTGTAAAAACTGGAGCCACGACGTGTATTCTCTCTGTATACTTGTACAATATATAGCAGAGATGACAATAAAGTTTACTTTGACTTTGACTTTGGTAAGATGCTCAGCTATGGTCCAAGAGGCTGTGGGTTTGAGTTTGGCTCTGTTGTACCTCCAGCACTAACTCCACTGAGCTCTTGCACAAGACTCTTGACCCCAAGTTGCTCCACAGAGACTGTCCATGTAATTAGGAAATGTTTGTAACTCAAGTTAAGACAAGAGTTCATGTTATATCAAGAAAAACAGATTTGTCACACTCGTATCCAGAACAAAATATATCTCATAATTACTGGGACTGTTACACTTGAATGCCTTGTGTTTGAGGGTCTTTCTCAGAGGCATAATCACGTAATTACAGGGCAGCTAAGAAGAGTTTGGTTTCCCTGAAAATGACCTTGAAACCCTCCTCTTAGGTGTTTAGGTGGATCTCTAATAATGTGATTTGGAAAGTTGTGGTTCACTCAGGAAAATAGGGGTCCCCCGACAGCCACTGTGTAAATTGAACTGTGGGCATAGTGGTGGTAGTGCCGGAGGTAAGAAAAGAGCCAGTCCCAAACCCACAATCTTTTGGTAAGTATGCCCTCTAGACCACATCTCCTGCTCACACTTGTTTATAATTACTTCTACCACAACAGAGACTGTGAGCAAGGCCCTTAAACTCAAAGATGCTCTCAATAAGAGGATTTGCTAAATGAAATAATGTATTTTATACAATTATATCTATGAAAATAATCTTAACAATGTAACGTCTTCAGAAAATGTTCTTTTTATATTCCCCCAAAAATGTTACTCTTTACTGTGAATGTATGCTCTATGGACATTAACATGTAAATGTAAAACATACAGAGATATGTTTTATCACAACTAATTGCATGGCTCTGGTACACTTGTTATCATGCAATAACAGCTGCACTCTGTGTTAGAAAAACAACTTTGACTGGAATAAGGTTTTAAATGTGGTCAGTTACTAATTATTTAGTCTGAGCTTTAAAACACATCTCAAACTAATCCTGAACCAAGACCAGGCTAAGGGTCTTAAATCTATTTTAAGATGTTCACAAGAAAAACTGGTTTCATGTATCAGCATAATCTGGTGACCAGCTAAACCCAAACTGCTGTGTATTTTTGCCTGTTTTTTTTTCATTCTCTATAGTGTAAGATTGCTGGGAATGGTGAAATGATGTATCTCCAGGATATTGCCATTGTTGCCTTGCTTTTACTGTGATTTATCTCTCAGAGCCACTAATCT
The DNA here is from genome assembly GCA_032718565.1 of Distichodus sexfasciatus. Lineage (NCBI taxonomy): Eukaryota > Metazoa > Chordata > Actinopteri > Characiformes > Distichodontidae > Distichodus > Distichodus sexfasciatus. The sequence goes on from JAVGVS010000046.1 coordinate 2,075,606, forward strand.
CTCTACATTACCCTGTCAAGTATACATTTTTTTTTAGCCTCTTTTTTTTTTTTTTTTTTTTTTACCAGCCTCTATTTTCCCCCTCACACTGTCCCTGTTTGATCTCATCTTATTTTATCTGTCCTTGTGCCTGCTGTCCTTATTCTATCTGCATCTTCACAAAGCCCTTTAAACCCTCTGTCACTTGAATTGGTGTTGGTCTGAGACACTGAGTTTATAACCTGTGGCAAAGCAATGTTTTAATCCCAGGAAAGACGGAAGCTGATAAAGTGGCCTTGTAGCACAATCACTGTCCTGAGTATACCCCGTTTGTGCGTATGTTAGGACACCAATTTACTCTATTTTTTCTGTTTGTCTGTCTGTGAGTGTCTGGAGGAGGTAGACATAAGTGAAGAATGAAAAGATATTACATCTCAATGTTGACATAGAAGATAAAGTAGTTCTTTTCTTTGTCTGTTTCTTGTCTGCTCTCATTCCATTCCCTTAGTGCTACAATACTATTTTCATCATTGCTGCACCAACTGTTTTGTGATTGCTCAAGATCTGCAGAAAATCCCTGTAGTAATAAACCTTTATGTTTAGGACAACAGATGTGAAAATCAGGCTTCAATAAGTCAGGTCTTCATTTACAGTGTTCAGTTTTTCAGGTGAAGTAATTATCAGCCCAATCTGTAGTGGATTTTAATGGTGAGAAGAAAATGTTGGCCAAGCTTGGACTTAAGGAACTTGAATGTTACTTCATTATTGTCTAGATTTCATTCAACTAACCCACAGCAGCTGGAGTGACTTCATGTAAAAAATGACATCCAGGTTCATCAAGTCAAAATCTTTGCCTGAGTTTTCTTCTCACCATTAAAATCCACAGCAGACTGGAACTAACAATTGGCTCTCCTGGTTAACTCAACAGATCAAATGAGAACCTGTCTGGATAACGACTTGCTAGATTTCCACATCTCTGTCTGTGACAGTCCTTTCAGGCTCCCTACTGTCCATCCATCTCCCCTTTCTAACCTGGGACAAACGTTTCATTTGTCCATTTATCCATCATTTGAAGCACATTACACAGGTAGGCCATAATGGTTTCAGACGGACATTTCCACAATAAATCTGATATAAACTGCGCTCACAGCATTGAAGACAGTGTCATGGACAATAATAACAAGACAGTGAGATGCTCTATTTCACTATTTGTCAACTAGATCCTTTACATGATAGTGTTGATGATCTGTCTGTTATCTATCCGTCTTTTCATTGCTGAAAGCTTTCACTGTCGTGTCTACTCATTTGACTTCATTTGCTACTACACAGTGGCCACCCATTTTAACTTTTATTTTTTAGCTTGATTATTTTGCTGTCATCTCTGGACTTCTATTGGTCCTTCTCTCTCTTGAAAACAGCAACCTTATATCTATACTCACTAGCCTACATAATGACAGCCACCCAACCTTTTAATTATACTCTCTGGGAGCAAGGCATGGACCAACCCTGGGCAGGTGCCAACACACCGCAGGGCACACACACTCACACAATTGCACTTATTTTCACACCTTACAGGCCAATTTAGAGTCCCCAACTAACTACACACATTTTAAGTATGCATGCTTAGCTTTTAGGGTGAATACTTAGAAACTTACACACTTAAATAACAAGTATGCATTGTAAGCTTTTGGGAGTAGGCACTGCAAAAACTACTGACTGATGGGTCAAATGCAGCGGTCACATTTTGTTGTGAAGCACTGTGTGCTGTGCTGTGTTCACAATGAAAAATGATTACTCATGAAATACTACTATAATTAGCTTGAGAAATATCAGATTATATCAAAGTGGCAGGGGACGGGTTGGTCTGAGTGGGCGAATTGATCAGTGGAAGATTGGGCGATAGGTCTGACGTCAATTCTCTGATTAATCTAAAAGCAGTAGAAGAGAAAAGTATCACTTTTGGGTTTCTGAACAGGACCATTAGCTCTTCATTGTTTTAGCTTGAATAAAAATCACATTCATTCTTCATTCATTTATTTGTATAAATAGGTGCTCTTTTGACACATTTGAGGAGGAAAGTCTGAGCTCAGGGTGTTTTTTAACAGTTTGCTTCCAATCAGACTACAATTTTTGTGATTTTTTAACGGAAACTGAGAGCAGAATAAGGAAGTGAAAACAAACAAAGCAGCATGAATGCTTTTTTAATGAGTGAGAAGATCACCTCTAGTAGATGTGCGAGACCCTCTTTGAAAATGTTATTCTCTATTATTCATATTTTGGTAGTTACACAAAAACATCTAATCGCATAGAGCTCGCCACAAGCTGGTTGCATGTGATGATGAAAAAAAGCATAGATGTTTTTGTGTACTTTACAGAAATTGCACCAAATAATATACTAAAATGAAACAAATATACCATAAATTTTCATTTAGAGTCGTCTAATGTTACGAAATGAATATAAAACATACCATGCAGCGCAGCTCTGTTGATTATTATGTCACTGAAGATAAGCTTGCATACTAATCGATACATATTTAGTACAGCTACTTACATCAATTATGGAGTTTTGCTTTTGATTGCTTGGATTAACAGTGTTTTTATTGCTATTATGTGGGGTGACATTTAAAGCAGCAAATCGCTTAGAGAACTCCACACTGTATGCACATGGGAGTCACAGTATGATGTAAGGTGTACACAGGCCCAGGTTTAACAGACAGACAGTGTGGTACCAAACAAAACATAAAACAAAATAACATTAATATTAGTTTTAATCTGCAAACTTACAGTATGCAGACGTAGCTGCTAGTATGTGTATCTAAATTTAGAGTATTCTTTCCTTTATTTATCAGTATTGGGTTTCAGACATCTGAAAAGCTTAACCTTAACCTTAACCTTGACCTAATCTGTATCTGGAAAATTAACAGTCTCACTATAGCATATGGGCCCTTAAGCTACTCTCTAACCTAAAGTTGTTCCTGGGAGACTAACGCATCATGTTTAAACATTTTTGTCTTCTATTATTCTTTTCATTCTAATTTCTAATAAATCTAAATAAAATAATTATACTTTCAACAATATCTTAACTTTGGCAGGCTGTGGAAGGAGATGACAAACAAAATTATACAAGAACAGACTTGAAGGCAAATTGAGTCTCTGTATTCATACCGAGTACAGAATGATCTCTGAGAGCTCTAGGCAATTAGGGTTTTTTGTGCATTCAGTGCCACAATTAAAACGAGCATGAAAGAGAACAGCACTTACAGTTTGAAAATCACTGGTCTAAAATTCTAGAGAATGCTTCTCACAATTACATCACATTTATTTCCTAAGATGTAAAAAAATAATAGTGTCAAGCTTCAGAACACAATGACCCTTTTAACTAGTGGAGCGTGGGTTTAAAGTGATATGTTGTTGAGTAAAATCCTTTGTGAAACTTTAAAGAAACATACCCCTATATCAGCCCTTAATGATGATAGCAATAACTTATAACCTACATACTGTATATCTGAAAAATTCACATTATGGGCATAATTAATGTGAGTGAATGCTTAGAAAATATTGGTCTAATTTTATATATCAAATAGGTTTTCACATATGCAAATGTGTTTCTATGATTAACTCACATTTCTCACAACTTCACAGACATATGAATATTCAGCTGAAAATCAAGCTTAATGTACATTACCACTAGTGCATCTTAATTATTCTGTACGGCTTGTTGAGTTTGTGGAAATGACTGAACATCATGGCGATTAGTGGGGAGGCTGTTATTTTTCAAGTATTAATGAGTAAATAAATTCTCATATCTCATCCAGTCACAAAAAAAGCAAGTGCGCTCCAAATTTCCAAATGTCCAGCAGAAAACCCCTGAAGTAGAGACTAGTTTCAGTGGAACCTATTAGCTGCAGTGTTGCCTCGTTGCGGTTTTCAGCACTGTGACGTGACTGCAGGTTTCTCCCAGTGTGAGCTTGGCTTTGTGGTGTGGTGTGGTATTTCGTGGCACCACAGGGGATTTTTGTAGCGGTTGACAGACAGGCTGAAGTGCTGCCTCTTGTGGCTAACTAGACTCACATTCTTCATGTGGCTGAACCACAGATGTATAAATAATTACCCTCTTGTCACCTGCAGAAGACTGACTGATCCCAATTGTTTAATGGTCCGGCTGGGGAGCAAACAAAGGCAGAATACACAGATTAGGCACTAATTGCAGATCGGGTGACCATATTTGCTACCGTGATGCTCTTTTTAACTAGAATTTTTATGTCATAGCCAGAAAATCACCAAGCAATGACATTTTGATATAATTCAGGGGTTTTCAGTCTGAGGGCCTGTTTACATGTATGCAGATATTTTTATAAACATATTTTTTAAATATGTTTGGGCCTTTCGTTTACAGGTAAACAGTTTTTCCACATTTGTGGATATTTTTAGAAATGCATATTTTTAAAATACATTTGGACCTTTCATTTACATGTAAACAGAGTTTTAGCCACCTCAAATGTATATTATTAAAACATCCTCCAAAGTAAAGATTCTTCAAAACGCTGGATTCTGTGGATACGTATTGACGAAAGGCCCAAGCGTATAAAAAAATGTGTTTATAAAAATATCTGCATATGTGTAAACAGGCCTTTTTTAAAGTGAATGTTGTGTAAACGCAATTTAAAAATAAAATGATAAAAAAATATGCTGTTATAAAAATATCAGCATACGTGTAAACAGGCCCTAAATGTGTGTGTGTGTTATTTTAAAAAAATAATAATTAAAAAGTGATTTCAGTAGTGAAAGTGTATTTCATGTCACAGGCAGCCTGCAATTCCGCTATGGACCACTAGGGGCAGCGGACCGCCGGTTAAAAAGCTCAGTTATAATCGATTATGGTCTGCCATTGCATCAATGTAGAATCGTCCACGGCTGCTTCGTGATGCATCGATTATGAAATTCATTTCAACACCCCTACTCAGTATTATTAGTATCACCATACAGAGAGTATCACTCTAACTTTTAAGCAATTATAGCTGTAAGCTCTAACTGTAGTAAACTGGTATTGCTGCCGGCCATAATCATCAACATTTTGGTATTTTTGACTGTGTAAAGAAAATTTTGATGTGCAAAGAATACATCATATTTGAAGGCTTACCTTTTTGAAATAAATAATGTCTTGGTCATATATGTTTTGGCTATATGCAGAGTGTGAATTACCCCTCCATAATTGGGGGGTCTGGGTCTTGATCGGCGGGTACAGTACCCCCCAGTATCCCCTGTAATACGAACCATGGCTATATGCTCCAGCAGACCTACAAACCTAAATCAGAAGCAGCGTCTCAGCAATGCCCAACTGCTTCCTACTTTTAAATGTTTTACTGCTAACTCAGGTCAGTTACATGCACTTTGTATAACTGACAGTGCAAAATCCTAAACCTTTAATTTTTTCAACCCAAACACGTTCCTGTTACTTAGTTACAATGTGAAGATGATATTTGGGGCAGTCTTGTCTTTTTTGGAATTAAGAAAATTTGTGGCATCATATTTTGCAACAAGCAAATTAACTTAAGATCCTGATTCAAGTACTGTATTTGTTTTAATGATTAACATTGACTAATATCAGAAAAAATACTTTTGAGACTCAAGGACTGTTCATATCAGATACTTTAGTAGTGTTCAGATACTCAAGCAGTATTCTAATGGGTTACTTTTAACTTTTACTGAATCCATAAACAGAACAGAGAACAGTTCTTTGTAAGAAATAAATGTACAGCACTTTTACTTAATATGATTTTAGGTACTGTATATGCCACCATTATTGTATTGGTGCCATTTCTGTCCTTTGACATTTGCAAAAGGTTTAATTAGAATAAAAAGTGTAATAATAATAATAGCTAAACTAATACTGGCAAATTGCTTTTAACATTTAATAAGTTAATATCAGATACTTTAGTACTTTTATTCAAGCAGTCTTCTACTTGGTAACCTTTCACTTTTACATTATCTTTGTAAGGATTCATTAATCTTACTTAAGTATGGGTGCTCTGTATACCACTGATTGTGTATATCCAACCACACCACACACTATATGAGTTTTGCCTTGACTGCAGTGGCATGACAATATAAGCATTCACCTGTTAATTAGACACTACTTTCAGACCAAATCATTTAAAACCATATTACAGGAAGGAGAAATGAAGAGTTTTCAAAGGTTAGCTTAGTTCCTACTCCAAAATAACTGTAAAATATATCACAATAATAAACCCAAGACCTAGTTTCATGCCACATTAGATTATGCTCCTGCGGTGTGAGGTGGCACAGTCAGAAGTTCGGAACACAGCGTTTGCATAATCAGTGCCAGCATGCAAGGGAAATGAAGTCATTAGGTAAATATTCCGAATTTAATTTCACAGGCATGGTGCTGGAGAAAAACACTGCTGAACAGGCTCTTATGTCCACAGATGAGGATTAACTGCCTATATACGTTGGAAGAGTTCTTGAGCAGTGTATTCTTACAAGGTCACCAACATTCATTAACTGTAATAAAAATCAAATGTTGATATTGATTCCTCTCAACTTCATCTCCCCGAGATGGTAAAATACAGTTACTTTATGTAACCCAAATATAGGGGCTTTTTCATATTTTGCAGTCTATAAGTAACTGCACACATACACATTTATCTATTAAATTCTGAACTCAGCTCCAAATGAAAAAATAACTTGAAGCTCAGTTCAAGGATGCATCTGTATTGACTAAAAT
>JAVGVS010000046.1:2734829-2845265 GCA_032718565.1 Distichodus sexfasciatus
GAAGGAAAATGAATTTGTGTTGTTGAAATTTAGCACATATGGTAATATTACACTGCGGTAAATACTTTGTCCAGATACTAAGATGGCTGCAAAAGTTTGAGACGAAATTGGAGGATGCTCCAGGTGCTCCAGATACGCCACCATTTGTAGTGAGTTCTTGACAGTGTATGCTCCACCCCCTTTCTTGATTTTGATTGGCTAGCAAGAGACAAGTGACACTGATGAGCGCAGTCCTGTTTTACAAGTTGAATGGATTTCAACCTGAAGCGATCTAAGCTCTGCAACAAAAAACCATTGTATGCACCAGTGCTTAGTGTTTTGAATGGTGACGCTCATAAGATTTGTATTAAAAATAGCCGCTGACAGCGGAAAAAATGTGTTTGGTGGACACAGGCCCTAATCCCAGTATCCAATATAGGCATACCATCATATCATATAGCATTAAATGATAAAATTATGTCTAGAGCAAAGGAATCCATGTATCATTAATTTATTCATTCATTTATTATGTGAGCCACATAATCGTTATCAGGACTGCGGGGACCAGAGACTGTCATTGGATTAGGGGTACAAGGCAGGGACCAGTCCTGGATGGGCGCCAACACACCGCAGGGCACACACACACTCACAATCACACCTTAGGGGGCCAATTTTGATTTACCAATCAACCTATAGGGCATGCTTTTTGGGACTATAGGAGGAGAACAGTGCACCTAGAGAAAACCCACGCAATCACACAAACTCCACACATAAAGGCCCTACGGCCAACTTGGGGATCAAACCCAGGACCTTTGTGCTGTGAGGTGACAGCGGTAACCACAGTGCCACCCTCATTTGTTTGTTCCTTTTATGAATTAAAACCAAAAACACGTGAGCCAGAAATGGCCATTCGATTCAGAAAATTGTAAAAATATGTACAAACAGGAAACCAAAAAACAACTTTGTATTTTAATTTTAAAAATGAATGAACGGACAACACCCGGATTCAAAGGTTTTCACTCAAGGCGAAAATGAAATCATATTGAGAGCAGACCTCTGAAGTCACTTCAGACGATGTCCAAGTAACGCATTTAGAGATCTTTCGAATGCCAACTGACTGCTACTGATTGCTTTAATATGACACTAATCGCAGCAGAATCAAACTTCACAAGTGCAATCAGGAGCCATTAGGCGTGCCGCATGTTTACCGCTCAAATGAAATCTCTGTTCGAATTCATTGACGGCCTCAAAAGCCCCAAGCTGCATTTAAATGACCTACCGAGGCACGAGAAGTGTGATGATTGGGACAACAATACACCTAACGAGTGAGGAAATGTGTTCAATTTATTTCGGCCATTAGCCTATTATTGGTCGCCGGGGTGCTAATTTTTGTTTATTTGTTCCTCAGCGTTTGCACAGATTTGTTGATTTGTCTTTCATTATCCAAGCTCGACACGTTTTGCTGTGCGATTTGAGATTGACCCTCCGCTTTCTCCCTGACAGACGTTTGTTGGCTTTTATTTTTTGATGGTGAAATTGCTTTTCGGTGTGCCTCCTCCCTCTCTCTCTCTTTTTTCACTCTCTTAATTTAAGATCTCTTAAATAATCCCGCCGTGTGCCGCTGAATTATAGACGGACTCAGGCGTTGTCGGCATTTCGATCAGCTGATAGGAAATTCCATTTTCAAGGCCGCCTTCGTCGTCGCTGCCATTGCCACGGCGTCACCTCGAGCCCGCTCTGGACCTTAAGCATTGGCGAGGGACTCGCCATTTGGGGTTTATTTTTTTCTGCCGCTCTTATTGTCATTCAGTGGAGGTAAATATTTAAAGATGGTATTGAGCTGTAGATCCGGCTCACCGAGACATGGCAGAAATGTATATTGAGGAGGGCGTTTTATTAAGAGCAGCAGCAGGCGAAGCTGCCGTATTAAAGATAAGTAGCCGGCGTCTGCCAAGGCCAGGAAATTGCACGTACATGACACAATTCCTCAATATAAGGCCGTCAACCGCTGCTGTAATTTTCCAGGACGGATGACAGTGGGAGAAAGATCTATCTAAAACACAGCTGATTATAGCCTGCTAGCACATTCGGGGTTTATAATTACGCCTGGCACACGCGGCCCGGCTCTGTCAGGGAAGAGGAACGTTCCTCTGGCTTCCCAAATTGGCGAATATTTGGAGGAAACTTTCGGGGGTAAACGGCTCATAGAAGGTAAGCTGTCGTTACCAGGGTGTTAGAGCTCACGAGGGTCTCGCCTGTATGTCGGAGGTCAGTAAACACCGATTTTTCGTCCCGATGCCCCGCTGCCGCTCTCGTTTGCGAAGCGTATTCAAAGCAGCAGTCCAAACCAAATGTGCCACATTTACTCTTTCATTTTCCCCCCACTGTGCTATTGGTACTATGAGTCACATCTCTGTGAGATGGATCATTACCGCTAAGCTCTCATTTCATTCCTCCGACACCTCCCTCGCCCTCTTCCTCTCACTCATCCCACCATGCTCTTTGACTCCCTGACAGAGCTGCCATTAATACCTTGTCCCAGCCTGCAACAAAACTAGTGTTTCTGCTAATGAATATGTCCTAACTTTCTACCAATGTCCTTTCTCAGCCCGTTAAACTCCAAGCAATGATTTAAGATTGCAACCAGGAAATAATTAAATTATAATACAATAAAATACATATACTTTTTTAAATAGGTAAATTAAAATCAATATTAATTCTAGCACTGAAAATCATTTAAAAATGTGTTGTGTTGACTGCAATTTATCATGAAGTTTTAAAGAAAAGTGAGTGATTATTTGTCTTTGTGAACACACCACAGCACAGCACACAGTGCACCACAATGAAATTGTGTATTTGACCAGGTGCAGATTAACGCACAGGCTACATATGGCTGAAGCCTAGTAAAAATATCAATTCATTAAAATAAGCCTGGGAGGTGGGGCTAACAGAAAATGTAGCCTAGAGGCCCCTGTGCACCCTAATCTGCACCTGCATTTGACCCATTTGTGAAGGAGCAGTGGGCAGCCAACATGAGAAACACCCAGGAAGCATCTCAGTGGTACCTTTACCGGTCCTGGGATTCAAACAGCTGACCAATCATGTGGCGAGTGCTCTAACCATTATACTACCAAGTGTATTTTTGTTTGGTACTGGGAAAAATTAAGAGTTGCAAAAATTGCAGTTGCAAAGTAATTTCTGTTGTGAACACTGCTTGTGCTTTGGTGAAATGTTCATCAGCACAGTATGTTCATGTAACTTCCATCTTGACACTTTTAAAACAAGATTTGCCATTCAGTACACTAGAGGATTTCTCCTCACCCATTTGCTTATTTGCACCTTTCAGTCACTTGAATCTGGTTTATAATGTCATTTCACCTGAAAGTGAGTGTCGGATGAGGTGAAAAGGCTCTTTTTCTCCATAATAAATGTTCACAGGTAATTATAAACATGTCAAGTATGAAGGCGGATTCAGTCAGGTAAGGTAAGTCAACATCAATCAAGATCAAGCAGATTAATTACGCACATTAACAAATTAATGTCCTCAGCCCTAAATAATATCTGAAATAACCCTAACCCTAGAATCATATACTTCAGCTGGACACGGAGCCCAACATGCCGGCCGACTTGTTTAAAGAAAACGATATCTACGCCAGACGACGCTGGAAACAAGTCCAGTACGTGACAGACTTATTCTGGAGAAGATGGACCCGAGAGTATCTACCACTTCTGCAAGAACGGCAAAAATGGCGTGGGCTGAAGAGAAACTTCAAGGTAGGGGATGTCGTCGTCGTGTTCGATCCGTCCCTCCCAAGAAGATTCTGGCCATTGGGAAGAATCACCAAAGTCATGCCAGACTCAGGAGGTGCAGCTCGCAGGGCTAAGGTCCGGATAAAGACAAGCACCATATGAAGACCCATCACCAAGTTTGTCTTGTTGGATACAGAAAAAGGAAAAGAACTTACCTAGATAGAAATGTTAATGGCTCTGAATTTAAGTTGGTAATTGATATGCTAATGCCTAGTTAATTAGGATGTTAGAGCCATTTTGTGTGCATGAATGTGTGAATATTTAGATTTAATGTTTTATAACTATTTGCAATAGAAAGTAGAGTTATGTTTCTGGAACTCTCCATAACTTTCCACGCACAGTGTTACGTAATAGAATTCTATTAATACGTATACACGTTAAATGCACTAGTATGTGACAATAGAAGTAGTACGTGCCTTACATGTCGTAATCTGATTGGATCCTGAAGTATATATATATATATATGATACAAGAACGTAAAGAAGTAGTTTTGTATTGAATTGTGTTAGAGCTGAGAGCTCAGGAGCGTTACAATTTTTGACCGTTACGTAACGTCACGTAAAGTATCTTTGTAGTCTTAGGGATTCATCTCTTGCTTGTGAAACTTTCAATTGTAGTAAAGAAAAGACAACTCAAGACTCAAGACTCTTTTTTGGATACGTGTCGCGTGCAAAGAAAGTTCGAGACGAATGCTCTCACAATTAGATTATCACAAATTCATAAAATCTTCTTTACCATGATAATAAATACATAGAAATTGCTTAAACACCCGTGTGGAGTTTGCGTGGGATTTCCGCCCACATTCTAAAAGCATGTAATATAGGTTAGTTGGTGACCATAAGGTGTGCTTGTGTGAGTGTGTGTGCCCTGCGCTGTATTGGAGCTTGCAATGGGCTGGTCCCTGCCTTGCGACCGTAGTTCGGCTCTGGTCCCCCCACGACCCCGGTTGGGATTGAGCGGTTCGGATAATGAATGAATGAATAATTATTAGCACCAAAAATGTTTCCCAATTGTCTGTCGATGCATTTAGTTGGTAACGTAACGTAAGGCATTCACCCCATGGTTGGGAGGTCACTGGTCTGAATCCCAGACCAGTTAAGCTACTCATGAGCAAGGTATCATCCCCAAACTTCTCCCCGGGTGCTGCCCATGTCAGCTGCCCACTGCTCCTTCACAGATAGGTTAAATGAAGATATCGAGATGAGGATTTGGTTGTGATGCAGTGTGCTGTGGTGTGTTCACAATGACAAATAACTCACTCACTCATTTTCACTTCCAGACTGAATCCAAATCCACAATGAGCCACATGCACTTACATAGTTTAACAAAACACAGGCACAGTGAAAATGTCATGTCACTGCATTGAGATATTTTTGAGCCAACTGAAGTGTGACAAAAATCAAACATTACAATCCCTGCTGCTAAAAATGTGCAAAATGTTAATGAAATATTACATTCAGCATTTCACATTTTTTCCTCTTTGTAAATAAGTAAAAATTTCTGGAATGGCTGCACTATTATCCATCCAGTTATGCATGCCAATGCATCTTCACTTGTGCTATATAATGCGCTGCAATCAGTGAACATGTTTAAAGATTCCTTTTAAACAACGTTAAATAACGCTTACAACAACATTGTTAGACTCCACTTCTACAATAATCTTAAATGGAGATGCACTCTGATCATTAAAACTAGCGCTTAACTTAAGTGTGCTGCATATTATCGAATGTGTCGAGTACATTTTTTAAACTCCGGACCCAATTCTGCAAAATGAAAGCGATAAAAGGAAAAAATGTGCCATTTGAAAATAAAAGTTCTTTTCCCATTTAATTAAATTAAGTGATGAAGCTCAGCGGGTTCCCCCAGCAGACTCCCAGCATGCCGTTCTATACCATTAATGATAAAATGGCAAAATGTAATGTCTTTAATTAATATAAGTGGCAAGATAAACATGGTCATGTCTCATGCCAAAATGAAGGAGCATGAAACACAGTTTTGAGTTGACACAGTCCAGAATTAGAGACTGAATGTTCAAGCTTGGCACAGACATTTATTATTGGGTATGAGTTATGATTAAGTCTCAAATACCAGCACATAAAGGTGTTGGTGGTCCTACAGAGGGCTGTGTGGATCAAAAAACAAGTTGTCCTGCTAAAATCACCCATCATCACCCCTTCAAATCTGGCCTCCTAATCATTAGCAGTGTAACGATACATCAGTCTACATCAATACATCAATCAGACCCCTTGTAAAGTACATAGATGTCTGAAAGGTTCTTCACAACTTTTATCATGATTGACAACACAGGCTACTATGAGCAGTATCTTGGGAATAAAAAAGTTAAAGGATATTTTGGTCATTTTTGTGATTTGACATGTGATTGTGTTAAATCAGCATATGATATGGTATCGTATTGGCTTCTAAAACATTGTATCATAGCAGACCTTGTGATTTTGGCAAACATAAAATCACTGTCCCTTGACCATTGACTGCATTTGTATTTACATACTGTCTTATAGATGCTGCTTTTTCAATAGATTTTCTGTAAATTCATATTAAACTGCTACAGATCTTAGTCACATTTCATGCTCAAAAGTAAAGTAAGTAAAGTAACTCTAGTTGTTCTCCACTTGACTGCTGTTGCAATATTTGCACAAACTATGAAGGTTGGTAAAATTGCACATTTTCGTATTCTACTTCCAGCTTAGAGTTTATATTGTATCATTTATTTATATATTGTACATTTATTTATATATTGTATATTGTATATTCTATGTGCCGTCATGTTGTCTAGTCTCTCTATATACTTATAAGATGAAATGACAGGAAAGTTTCTTTGACTGACTGATTTACACCTCTACTAATCATGGCCTATCTCAGATTGGTGAATTCTCTCCTTCCCCTTTGGCTCCAAACATTGAGTGTCATTCACCAAGCATTCTTATGAAGAAATTTGTTCCTAAATCCCACTTCCAATTTAAGAAGACTCTAATATTCACCGATATTTTCTTATTTGAGATTTGGTCTAAAATAAGAATAGAATCTACACTCTTACAGAATTTTTTTTTGCACGACTGACTGAGGAAAATATTGGGTTATTCCTCAAATTCCATATTTGTACAAAATTATACTATTACAATTTGGCATTTTCCATAATTATTTTACAATACATCTTTGACTATTTCATTTTTTTTTCTTTTCAAACTCTGCATTTGACCCATCCATGAAGAAGCAGTGGGCACCTTTTCTGGCAGCTCAAGAGTACCTCGGTGGTACCTTTACCGGGTCCTTTATCTGGGACCAGAACCTGTGACACCCAAACCATTATGCTACCAAATGTCAGAAAGCTGATATAGACTTTCATTTGGACATTTCTTAAGAACAATGGGCTGTAGAAATGTACCTTCATTGATTCATTCATACATGTAAAAATGAATCATTATATTCTTAGTACATAAAAATGATCATCCAAGTGAGTAAACGGTAAATGAGGCTTGGATAAAACGAATATTGGTTAAAGGTGTGAATCTTCCAGAGTTAGAGAGTGTGGAATGAAGATGGGGGGGAGTCAGAAGTGACTCCCATTAATGCTTGTTATCCTCTTTAATATGACTGCTGTCAAACCCCTCGTCAAGATTTGCTGGATAAGCCGCATCTCTCAGCTCGTAATCCATTTACAGTAATGTGCTTTTTATCTACTCGCCTAATATTTACCGTTTCTGTCTCTCTTACTCAATTTGGAAGGCAATAAAGATGACGAAAGCTTCATGGAAGAGATGAGATGCGTTTAATTTAGATGCAGAAAAGGCCATGTGAGGGTTCACTGGTGCAACAGAGTGACAGAGGGGAAAAAGCTTTCACATTTATGGCTGTTTTCCTGACCAATAGAGGGCAGCAGATGAGAGAAAGTGAAGAGTAATCATGGCTGAGGGGGAGAGAGAAGGGGAGAAGGAGAGAAAGAGATGATATACTGTGACAGCTGACAGAGAAATGTGTTCTTCACATTTGGGGCTCGACACGAACGAGCCATTGTTAGAATGAGATTAAACCTCCCAACATGCAAATCCTTTATATTAAACAGCAATAAAAAAACTGGGATATTTTGCTTAGCGAGCTCAACAGTGCATCAATTCGTCACGCCTTAACCTCAGCAAACCTGTCAGTGTATTTATCTTAGGTGGGCTTTACTCAAAGGCTCGTCAGCTTTCTTTTGAGCGAGTGAGTCTGAAGGAGGGAGCAGGATGACTGAAGACCATAGACCAATAAAAGACAATGGCGTAAAAACTCAAGGCAGGGCGTCACATTCAAAATGGGCACCTTTTCATATGCAGCTAACATCCACCTTGCTAACAGGGTATGATAAACGCCAGAAAAATGGCAAAACGTGCACACTAAGTAGCTGTCTCTGAGTGTAGGGAATTCAAAGTCGACTTCGAGTAGTCACTCGTGTCAAAACAGATAAAAAACAAAACAGGAAATTACAGGGTGTGACTATTTTGCCTGGAGAGCGATATCACAAGTTGATAGCCATCGATTTCAACATAATGCCGCTGTTACTCTCTCCCAGTGAGCTGAACAGTCCGGAGGTGGACTGACCCAAGGGTTACCAAAAAAGGCAAGTCCTCAGAAATCCTGAGTACCGGCATAGCCGCGAGTCTTTTCCCAACGCATTTCCATAATTTCATGCATATTTAATATTGCAGCATTCCATCTTTTAGCCACAGTCACATTTCATTTGAGGACTTAAAAAAAAAATGCAGCATTTGTTTTAATAAATTATTCTGCTGCTACACAAGTGCAGAGAGGTTTCGAGTGCATATTAAGCACAGCTTACATCCAAGTATAATTTTTGTAAAAAAAAAAAAAAAAAAGCAAGAGTGTGCACATTACGCTCTCGATTAAAAATTCAATATTACATGCATGTGTTGCCATTATCATAATTACTATTTCATAAAGCGCAGTAATTAAAGAGAGTCTATCACGGTTTTTTTTTGTGTCGATACGGAGGTCGGCTCTACCTGGAGCTCCTTTGGGCAGGAGGGGGGCTTTGTGGAGACTGGGGGTTGCAGTCAGAGCGAAAGAGGCGCCACGTGGGCACGAGCTCGGAGAGAAAAGCAGCCAGAGCTAATCCCTAACAGGAAAGCAAAGAGTTTCCCACCGAGCCAATCGAAATTAGCGAGATGCCGGGTGCATCTTGGAAATTAGCGGGAACGGTGGGGTGCTCTCGGGTGCTCTGGGAAGTAGCGGGAAGAAAAGAAAAATTGAGAGGGAAAAACGTGATATTAAAAAAGCGGCAGTGGCCCAGGGGCTGGCAAACTTTTTGTTGGTTTACTAGTTTTGAGAGTTTGCTACAGTCTTTTCTGTGCAACTTACATTTCAGTATTGTGCCTCACATAAAAAAAATGAAATAGACTAACAGATTGGGGAATGGCATTCTATAAGGAAAGATACAAAATGGAAAACTGGAAAACATTCAGTTACAGTTTTAATAGAATACCGATTTGAGCAGAATGACCATTTTAAAATAGAATTTTAAGAATGATATACTACCACACACTTTAATGCAAACTTTAAACTCAAGGTCTGGAATGAAACAATACCTAACATTTGACTTCTCAATCCACTACTATGTCCTCTACTGAAAAAACTTATTAACGAGGAGAAATAAAGTATAAAAGAATTTTCTCCAAAATTTTGTCCATAAAGAAGAAAAGTAGAAACAGCACATTACAATGCAAGCTGTGCCATCCAGGTGCGAAAATGCTGCGATCATCCAAGGACTCGACGTCTAACTTAAAGAAACAATGACCAACCGCTAATGTTACCCAGAAATTCAGTTAGCTCACCTGTCAATACAACTACTTGTAGTGAAACAAATGTGATTATGCTGGTGACAACGAAGGTGTGTGGTTAAAAACACAAGCTTTTTATGGCAGTATACGAGACAACTGCTAATAAATTGGCATCAGTAGTTATAATCATGGTTATGTCTGGTGTCATTCAATAGTTTGTCCACAAGTGGGCAAATGCAACACATTTGCTGGCTTTTTCGTGTTTGTATACAGTCGATTCTTATTAATCTAATGTTTAGTATACAGTATATTTTCTGTTTTTTTATTCAGGACACTATGAAAATAATATTTTAAACTGACATGTGATATTATCTTGAAGCTTAAGTAACTTAACATTAGAAATGTTATGGGAAACATCTATTTCAATTTGGTTCTGAGTCAAAGTCAAAGTAAACTTTATTGTCATGTCTTCTATATACTGTACAAGTATACAGAAAGACAAGATGACGTGGCTCGAAGAACAAGGAACAAAGAACATATAAGGCACATAGAATAAGCAATATGTAAACAGAGTATAAAATACACACTTTAAACTAGAAGTGGAATATAAAATATGCAAAGTTGATGTGATTTGCAGTCGCACCCCGACCACACAAGAATGAAGTGTGGTTTGACTATGAAGTGTGAAATGCATAAAGCAGATTAAAAAGCCCATGATGACTGTTATTAAACTGAACATACAATACAATAATAATGGAAGGAATAGTTGACCAACTAACAACAAACATAAAACACTATATTAAGTTAAACATTTTCACCAGCACAAATATGATAATGGCAAAAAAATTAAAAACAACATTTTAACAAAGTTAATGTAAATCTAAATGGCAATAACTCATGGAACGTTGCATTTGTGCCATTGACTACTAGGGCTGTAAACCACAGGTTTTATCACGATACAATATTACATTGATTCAATGGACAACTTGAAAAAAGTCTTCCACAATATGATTTTAATGCAATTCAATTCAGGAGGCTCTGATAGATATGAGACAATATCACATGCTGATTCAATATAATCACTTCCATTCATATTAAAATTTTGATCTACAATCAACTAAAATATCACTTGTGCTTGCTTGGCATATTATGATCATATCATGTCTGATCAGTGTTTTCATTCTAGATGCATTGATCATTAAATCGACGCAGATCGATGTATCTTTACACCCCTACAGATTTTTCACATGGAAATTTCACCAGGTTGGGAGACGATCTCAGTGTTTATGGTCAGGCCTCCTGCCAGCCTCGAGTGCCATCATCACCCTCCTGCCCTCCCTTGCTCGCTCGCCCTTATTCACTAGCTACATCTCCCCCTCTATTAAGGCCTGGGCTCCCGCCAAGCCAAACTTCTCAAGCATGCCAAGGGTCTAATGCCCTTTTTGATATGTGTTGGAGAAACCAGCGAGGGCTTCGCAAGGTCCACTAAACTCCTATCATTCACCAACCTCTCTGCCTGCTCCGTGCCCCTCCTGCCCTACAACTAAATCGATTTGATTTCATATCAATCTCATGAGTACAACTAATGAACAGTTATTTTTTGCGGGGGTGGCTTTTTTGTTAGTTTTTTGCAGGGGTGGAAGTAACGAATTACAAATACTCACGTTACTGTAATTACGTAGATTTTTGGGGTACTTGTACTTTTATGAATAGTTTTTCAAGTGTGTAATTTTACTCGTACTTGAGCACAATTTACACCATGTAATCTACTTCGCTACTTATGAAATCAAAAGTCGCTACTGAGTACGCCCACAATTTGAATTCATATTCAAACTTTCTGCATCTTTGCAGCCAATAAGGCTGTGCAATCGCTGACTTTGGCGCCAATGAATCTATAGCGTAAGCAAAAAAGAATAAGCTCTGCTGCAGCAGCAGGCACAGGTGTCTGGAGGTACTACACAGTGGAGTACAGACTAATTTATAGACTGAAGATTTGGAGACAAAGAAGCCAAAATGGAGCCGGATAGACTCTGTTAATTTAGAAAAACCAGCTCATGCTGAAACTAGACAAAAAGGTTCAGAAAGTGAAGTGTGACAGAAAGCATATTATGTCTAAGTTTAAGACACTTACCTGCCTGTTGTTACTTGATGTATTGGGAAAAAGTTTAAACTGTTCTATGCATGTTCCATATTTTGTCATTGTTTTAACAAACAAAATTCCTGCTTTATATATCTCATTTATTTACAAAACAAATTGCTTCCTATACATGTTCATCTGAGAAATGTGCTTTGAGCGTAGATATTTTTATACTGGTGAATGAATGAATGCACTATTGACAACGCAATAAAACATCCATCGGTTAAAAAGTAATTAGCAGTAGTTTTTGAGAAAAGTACTTTGTACTTTGTATTTTTTAACACCAGTACTTTTACTTGTAATTGAGTACATTTTAACCAATGTAACAGTACTTGTACTTGAGTACTAATTTTCAGTACTCTTTCCACCTCTGGTTTTTTGCCCTCATAGTTCACTGACAACTATTAAAGCAGGGAATTTTTCCTTTCAAATCAAAGTGTGCAAATCTTTCTGATTTTACAATATTTGAAGATAACATATGAATGAAGTTGTAGATTGGAAGTAATGAAGTCACACGCAGCTGTTTCTTTTTAAGGAGACAGTACATGAACACACACTAGAGAAAGTATTAACAGAATTCAATAATTGGAGGATGGTGTAATGATACATTGATCTACATTGATTCAATGATTAACAAGCCCATAGCATTGATCCAAAAAGAAAACATCGATCAGACATCATGCATAACATTAGTGGGTCACCTCAATAAGCAAAAAAGGGACAAGATTAGGTCAATTAGAGGTTCTGAATTTTGGTTTCAATTAATTTTCGAATAATTGCCCAGCCCTTCCTCCCAATGCTGCCGACTCTGACCTCAACCAGGCTGTGAGGCACCAGTATGGTAAGGACCAGAATCGGATCGGGTTAGTTGATGACTTCCTTCCCGTCGCTGATGGAGTTCTCCGTCAGGCTCCGTCATCTCTAGTGCCGACAGCAATGGGCAAACACTTGTGCCGTTAGGATGGAGCTGTCTGAACGAACCCGCCCTCATTTATTTTTTCTGCTCCACCCTGCACTTGAAGGCCTTCACCATAGTCAGAGTCGATTTCTACAGACTGCACTAATAGTCCATACGGCCGAAGTTAACCAGCTTTAAAGGTGGGCTGATAAATCGAAGTGCCAAGATTTTGTTATCGATGTTTAACAGCATTAACAAAAATAAAACAGAAAAGACTTAATGGTATATCCTCCAAGCATGTTAGTGTTGGTAGTGATGAGTTTGTTCACCAAGAGAAACTTTTGGAGCATTTGATTCTTATTCATCTAACTTAAATAGCATCACCTTTTAACAAAAATGGTTTCTTTGCCTAAATCAGCTCTTCATGATGCTGGCTACCTCTGGTAGAAATCACCTACATCCTCAGTTGAACAGATCATGCGATCCTACTCCTATAGTATAATGGCCTATGTCAAGAATCTGAATTAGGCCATTTTATTTAGAAAAACATGAAAATATGACTTAAGCCATTATTTTAAGAGGGTGATGATGCACTGTTTTCTGTGTTTTTGTTCAGAATAGTATTTAAGAAGTAACTGGAAGATTTACAAATTTGATAATTATATATCAAAAGATTTAGGATCATTTTTAGGCCAGTTATCAAATTCATATTTTTCTTGCTATTGATAATATGGGTGAATATTACGTTTTAACATTTTTAGACAATGTTTTTTAACTTCATACTTTCTGGGCTTGGATTTAAAATTTGATAATGACGCCTGTAAACCGGTATTTTTAATTGATATCAATAAACCCTTGTGAATTTGTAAATACTACAATTATCAAAATTAATTCAAAGTCAATGCGCAGCTCCCAGGGCAAAGAGGCTCAAAGTCCATGTGATATCTGGTCAGACCCTGACCAAAAGGGTCCGTGTGGTGACTATCATCCGCCAAGAGCCTTGAATAGAGATGGGCCGAGACAGATGTGTTCCTCTTTCTACTTTTCCTCATCTCGGCTTAATCCTACATTAAGCCCCAATCGACCAGCCAGTGATTTGCAGCGATATGGAATGGAGGAAAAAAAAAACGGCTTGGTCACGAGCAAACTGTAAACGAGTTTACCACTAAAGTATGTTTACTAAGTGCATGCATAATTAAGGAGATTATTCATCATAAGAGAAGAGCGCTAGGATCAGGGACTAGCGGAAAGGCAATAAAAAGGCCCGTCAACGAGCATGAATTAATAGAGCCTCCTTTTTTTTTTTAGACAATATAAAACTGGAGGCACCAGTATGAAAAAAGGTAGAGTCTTAGCAAAAGGATTTGTGGACATGGTTAGTTTATTTTCATAATCTGCCTATTAGCACTAAACTATTTGCAAGTCGCAAACCCACGACAGAGACACTATTAGTAGCACAGTCACAGAGCTGTGGCGGTACTTCCCTGGAGACTTCTCTTCCTCCCTCTCCCTCTTTCTCTCTCGCCTTAAAAATCCATTTGAACACCCCCGGGCCCATCACAAAAGAACAGAGGGACTGTAGGCACAGATACGGTGTTAATAGGTGTGAAATTCTCCTCGCGAGTGGAGAGTCGGCTTTATTGGTGGCAAACTTTCAAAGATGCACCTTTCGGTTTAATTCCGCAACACTGCTGGTGCGCAGTGCTTTGATTGTCACCTACTTGGCCGGAGGGCAGGCTTTAATTGCGTTTGTAAAGACAAGACACCTTTCTCTGGGACGGCACTCTTAAATTGGACTTGTCCTTGTTTTTAGGAGTTTTTCAGCGCAAATTACAAGGATTATCAGAGGCGACAGAGTCCTAAACATAAGGATTTGTTCAGTAAGATAGTCATTAGAAGTAAATAAGGGTGATGATAGAGAGATGTGATAAAATCAACAAAATCAGGAGATAACAGTAAGTAAATAAATAAAATGTAGGCGAGTGATTATTTGGCTTTGTGAACACACCACACCATGGTGATGGTGGTGTAGTAGTGTAGGGATACTCACCTCTGGACACAAGAGGTTGTGGGTTTGAATCCTACCTTCAGCTCCACCATCACTGGGTCCGTGAGCAAGACCCTTAATCCCAAGTAGCTCTAAGGGAAACTGTTCCTGAAATTGGGAAATGGAAGTCACTATGAATAAGAGCATTCAGTAAATGGCGTAAATGTAAATGTAACACAGCACAGAAGGAGCAGTGGGCTACCAGCAGGATACATGCTTAGCTACTTGGAAAACATGCTTTTTTTCACTAAAAAACACATTTTAACATATTGTACCATATAAACTGCTACCTGCTGAGTGAAACATAAAATATTTTTACAGTGATGTTGCATTGCCTTCGCCATCATAAGATCTGAAAATCAGCCTAGTTGTTCTGAAGAACTTGGATTACTGCTGTGTGCTAAAATGGAGAAAGGGATTAGAGGTGAAAAGGCTAAAAGGAAGAAATGATAGACTATTTATAGATGTTTCTGTTTGAGGTGTAACGAACCATCAGTCTACATTTATTCAATAATAATAATAATAATAATAATAATAATAATGAAGAGAACAATGTCAACTAATGAAAACTTTATGAAGAGAGATGAGTAAAGTAAGAAATCACATTGTTATGCAACTTTATAGTTAATAATTCAGACATATTTTTAGACATATTTCATAATTAAACATCCAAATTGGAATTCAACAACTGGAGAACAGTTCGAAAAGAGCATTAAATAGCTAAGGACTTAAAATGAGGTCATTTTTCCAGTAACAACATATCACATTTTCATTCTAAAAATATGAAAATATGACATGAAATGTGAAAAAAGGTGAGTAAAAATGGTGTTGCGTATGAAATATTGGAAAATGTCATGCATATTTCCAAGTGAAATGATTTTAAACACAAAAACTGTATTCCAAGCTAATTTGATTCTTATAGAGGCAGACAGATTTTTTCACATGGGACGTCAGACAGGTACGGCATTTTATTTGCGCTCATCCATCCAGTTCAATATTCATCCGGGCGATCAGAAATATTTCATAAGTGTCTGGTACTGGAGGCCACAGACTTTGCTTAATCAAAAAGTAAAATATTGTGCAGACAAACAGCCCATTCATTTGGGATGTCATGAGTCTAAATAGATAGAACACCTGCCACTCACACACGTTGGAGGCGTCTGGCAGCGATTGGGACTGTCAGGTGCCGTTTGAATAGATTTATCGATGTCATCTCATTACAAATCAGCATATGCCAAATCTGCCTATACGCCAGAGCTCCTCTAAGCCTTGTCAAATCCTGACATCACAGCCGCCGGGAGCTTCTGACCTCACGCGACACCCTCTTCTTCTGTTGTCATCCACCATGCCGGACAGCATCTCCACCTGCGTATGCTAATGGCGCTCCAGCTCAGTGGAGAACAAGTGAAGAAAAAGACAAAGTCAGGCGGGAAACTGGTTTTAAAAAGGGGAACGGCACAATGATGCATTTTAAACACACTGTAACCCTTTTCTGTGTATTTACACTTACTTTTGCCTGCAATAATTTGCTGTAGTTGGAGTATTTACAGTTTTACAGAATTTACAGAAGAATACTAAATGGAAAAATGCTTTTCCCTACAGTATTTTATTGTATTTCATAACACAATGCACTACACACTTCTTTAAGACAGGCTATAAATCTATAGCAAACTTTAGCTTTCAGTTTCTTAACTACATCCCAAAAACATGAATGAATATGAAAATGTGACTTTAAAATTTGAAACACTACGTGTGTAATAATTATGTTGCATAAGAAAACCATGGGCGGCATGGTGGCGCAGGGGTTATTAGCAAGTCTCTGGCGAAGGTCCTGGAGTTCGATCTCCGTCCGCGGCTGTGGGGCCTTCTGTGTGGGTTGCATGCTCTCCCATGTTCACGTCGGTTTCCTCCCACAGTCCAAAAGCACGGACTATAGGTTAATTGGCGGCTCTAAATTTTCTCTATATGGTGTGAGTGTGTGTGCCCTGCCGTGTGTTGATGCCTGCCCAGGGTTTGGTCCCCACTTTGCACCCGTATTTCCCGGGATAGGCTCTGGTCCCCACCGTGACCTCGGTTGGGATTAAGGGGTTCAGATAATGAATGAATAAAAGCATCTACACCCTTAACAGAAGTGGAGAAAAGCACAAAAGCTGATGGGTTTTAAAAATGGGTCTCTAACATTAAGAAAGTTATTACCATTATTACCATTCTAATAATGAGGCTAAACACAGTGTAACCACTTTCCGTAAAATCACAGTAAAAAATGCAGTTCAAAAGCGGCTGTTAATCTATGGCAATCTTTTGTTCTTCTTGGTTTTTGGCAAATACAGTAATATTCTGTGCACCCATAGCGTTATGAGTGTCAGGCCCACTCCCTCCCTACATTGTTCAGTTCCACAAGTCTGCTGGCCCAATTTACATCACCAGTTCCTTATTTCACCACACAAGGGCCGAATTATAAAGTCACAGGCCCTTGGGCACAAAGGTTAGATAGCCCCTACTGCGCCTCCACCACCAACCAAAACCAATATGCCAGATTGATATTTTTTAGTGTAATATGTCACAACATACAGAATACATACAGAATATGTCAGAACACAGAATAACTGCATATCATTGGAAAACGAAACTGAACTGCCGGACCCCTTTGCTGGGCGGGCCCCTGGGCCCACGGCCATAAATCCCGATGTGGTTAATCGACGCCTGACACACAACAAAAAAATAATGTTTTTCTTTGTTTCTTATTATCATTTCCTTTCAGTTGAGAATTATGGGTATCTTGCTCAGAGACAGTTAAATAACCTGAAAAATATAGATCGCTGAAGGTAGTTAAAGCTGAAGAAATGTAAACTGCATTAGTTACTGTGCACACACTCACAGACACACACAGAGTATCCATTAGGTCCGGGCCAAATATTGAGTGCCACAATGTGAATGATATTGTTTAAAGCATTGCTAGAAAATAAAACTTTCACAGTTAATTAAATCAATTAGTTTAACTGAGGTTTTACTGTGTGATTGGGGATCATTTTTATTTTATTTTGTATTATTTTGTTTTTTTAATCTACTAAACTAGTTGGAAGCACCTACTCAGACACTACATATGTACAGTCAGATAAACAAGTATTAATGTGTAATTAATTAACTGAGAAAAAAAGCATAATATATAGTCAGTGTTGGGGACTAACACAATACATGTACCACTGTTACACATTCAGATTATAAATGATGGGCAACTGTATTCTGTTACAGTTACAGTTTAAATAGATGGTAAAAATAATGGATTACATGACAGTATTTTTTTGTTCCAGATTTTTATCGTCTCTCTAATAAATTTTGGCAATTCCAGAACACACAACCAAAGCTTCTAATATAAATGGCCATTTAACGTAAGTTGCCACAGTCACACAATGGAGGAGTCAGAGCTGGAGCCAGCACCACAGAGCCAAACCAAGCACTTCTCTCTTGGAAATTCAGACAACACTTCACATTAAAAAAGAAGAAAGAGGATGGAACATGAAGGGTGTGATTGCCACATTCATACAGTTGTAAAAACCAAGATAATGTGGAAGTAATCCAGAGTATTTAGAATGCGTTACTCACATTGAGTAAACTAACAGAATGTTACAAATGACATTTTAGGATGTGTATTCTGTGTTCTGTAATGGAATACATTTTAAAAGTAACCTTCCCAACATGTATATAGTTGATTACGAGCGAATTAGATTCAAATAATTACACATAAGTATATCAATTAAAACTTCTTTTAGAATAAAATAGGATAAGAACGAACATTGCTGCATTTCATATTTAGTGAAATATATTATGAAATTGAGTCATATGCCCAGCCCTAGTATCCATTATTACACTTAACTACAAAACAGATCGGGATCAAATTCCCTCCATCAATAACAAAACTGTCCCACTTTAAAGACGTCATTAGCACAAAAATGAATTTTGTACAATTTCTCTAATGAGATGAATGAAGCGTTCGTCCATCTCCCTCCCTCCCTCCCATCCATCCCTTCTTCTGTCCGTCTTTCCACTCGTCGTCCGGTCGGCCCTGGCTCGCCTGAATGGGCTCGGGGGAGATTTCCTTATTCAGAGCGAATCTTTCAAGGTTGAATAAAAGAAATGGTGGTGGGTCCCCGAGCGAGAGAAGTGATCATCGCGTTCACCTTCAACTCCTCTTTGATGTGGCAGAGTCAATTTTTAATCAGCCACCATCAGGCTCGGGCTTCATTTCTCCCTACAAAGTCCCATTACTCGGCCACTTTCTGCAAGGAGGTGATAAGGACAATGCTCTCCTTTTCCTGTTCATAGAGCTCCACGTATGATGAGTCCCTTTGGAGAGGCCTGATAAAAAAAAAAGGAGGGAGTGAGAAAGGAGAAAGAAAGGTCACCTCTCCTCCAGGATTAACCCTCTCTCCGTCCATCCAGCCGCCAGGAAACAAGTTGCAGGGAGTCTGAGGGGGAAACTCAGATTGGAAAGGGTTAAAATCCGGCCTTCGTGGACGACACTGGCTGGGTGATCTGTGTCCAACTACGTCTTGATCGGCTCTGCTGGGTTCCGGAAGATTCTCAAGATGTTGTGGGCTGAAAATTAGGTTTTCTTCCAGACAATTTACCTACATTTAAAGATGAAATATAGATGTTATATCAAATCTGAGATCAATATTTCTGTTCCGCTATTCTTAGGAAGCTTATGTTTGAATGTTAACTCATGAATTTTTCATGTGATTCATGCCTTAAAGTCTATGATTTGCCTCTGACTATGGGAGAGAGATAGGGAGTAATAATAATAATAATAATAATAATAATAATAATAATAATAATAATAATAATAATATGGTAAAAATGGTAATGGTAAAAATATATATAATTTAAGTCAAAATAATGACTTAGTTATCTCAAACGAATGAGAAACTTTCTCAAACTAACGACTTAGTATCTTAAATGTCTCAAACAAACATCTTAGTTTCTCAAACTAATGACAATCAAAATAACGACTTAGTATCAAAATAATGACAGTATCTCAAAATAACTGAATGTCTCAAGAAAACCATAGTATATCAAAATAATGACATTATCTCAAAATAACATCTCAAAATAATGGCTTAGTATTGCAAAATAATGACTTAATACCTCAAAATAACGACAGTCTCTCAAAATAACTTAATATCTAAAAAACCCTCTTACTATCTCAAAATAATGACAGAATCTCAAAATAACTCAACATCTCGAAATAACGACTTAGTATTGCAAAATAATGACTTAATACCTCAAAATAACGACAGTGTCTCAAAATATTGACTTAGTTATAAAAGTTGGGATTTCAAAATATTAAGTCAAAATTTCAAGATATTAAGTTGACATTTTGAGATACTGTCATTATTCTGAAATACTGAATCATTATTTCAACTTAAATTATAAATTTGTTTTACCATGCTGGCGGAAACGGGCTTCCATACTATGGTTATACAAGCACAGGAGGCAGCAAAAGTAAAACTAGACAAGTAACATGATTGATCCCTAATAGTCAGCAGTCATAAGACCAAACATGATGGTGATAAAATAAAAATTAAATTAAATTAGTTAGTAGTGTTAGGGAGTTGGCCCCATGATTGCAGGTTGCTGGTTCAAGTCCCGGACCGGTAAAGGTATCACTGAGGTACTCATGAGCAATGTGCCATCCCCAAGCACTGCTCTCCGGACACTGCCAAAAAGCTGCCCACTGATCCTTCACAGATGGGTCAAATGTAGAGGTCATATTTGGTTGAGGTGCACTGTGTTGTGCTGTGTGCCCAATGACAGAGAATCACTTACTTAGATTCACTTAAGAGGGATGAGGTTAGCATCAACAAAAGCAAGAATGAAAAATACCAAATTATAAAAAATAATAAGAAAGGCACGTAATAAATCACATTCTTACGTTGAGTAGTTTCTAAAGAAAAAAGTTTTTTCTAAGAATTTTCTGTACAGCATTTGTACCTGTTAGAATCAAACAATCAAATCAGAGTTTAAAGATCAGTGAGCAGCTTGAACAAAATATAGGAGATATGTTTCTCATTTGCATATGTATAGATCATTTGAGATTGTAGAAAAGGTTAAAAATGTTAGAATACTTCACAAGGACTTGACTTGCACTTGGTCAGATGAAGAGCTGGAGGGGAAGGGTCAGTACAAGGCATGTAGAACAGGAGGACAGTAGCGGCAGTAAGAGAGGAACGAAGTCTCCACTCACTAATCAGGTCCAGACGCTCTCTCCTGCTACGGGTCTCGCTCTCGCAAAATGCAAAACAAGCCGCGTCCGCGACCCCAGAGGAAAACAGCGGAGAGGAGGCCACAACGTCAAGTTCACCGTCCTCATTTACAGTCCAATCAAGTGCATATGCTCCCTATCTGTCTGCTTCCCCACCCCACCAAAACCCCCCCCCACTTCAATCTTAAAAAGCCAATTTTAGAAGCGGACTGATGGATTACCAGGAACACGGCACAGCGCCCGGATCGCCACTGGGTAATGCTTATAATGTTCCTTTAAAAAAGGACAAGACTTTTATTAACATTCATTTTCGTTGCCTGACAATTTAACACGAGACATTATGTATTCAAATAAGGAGGAATATCTGCAGCGAGGCTTATTGCCTCCAGTTCTTTCCACTATAATATTTAAATGCACTCCATGAAGCGAAATTTACATTTCGTTTCTGCTCGGATCTTTTTTTCTCTAACTTTAAGTGGCGCTGATGGTCTTCCCACAAACGGGAATAATCCCAAAGTACTTTTTTATTATTATTTTAACAATATCCATTAACAAAGACCAATTACAGCTTTGAGTAAAAAGTTAATAAAAGTTTGATATTTAAAAAAAAAACCCAGCTCTGCATGTGATCATGGAAGGGGTGGAGCAGAAGTGTGGAGAAAGAGAGAGAGAGAGGGAGGAAGGCTGAGAAAGAGAAAAACAGACAAGAAGATACAGAGTGAAAGAAGCAGTGAGAGAGTGAGACAGGAAATAGAGAATAGATAGTGAGGCAGAGAGATAAACACAGAGAGAAAGAAAAACAAAGATCAAGTTAAAACGAAAACGGAAGAACACAACAAAAGGAAAGAGAAGGGCAGTGAGGAAGACAAAGAAAAAGAGAGGAAGATCCAAAAAACAGGGGTAAGGAGGGAAAGAGAGGATGTAATGAAATAGTGTGCATGTAAAAGGACAAAGAAAAAAGAAAAAATACAGACAGACAGACAGACAGATAGATAGATAGATAGATAGATAGACAACAAACAGACAGATAAAGCAAAAGAGAGAGAGCTAAAATCCAATCAGTTCGAGAGAGTAGCAGCTGGAGTTGTGTATCTGTAAGTTTCCAAAATTGAGCCAAACGTCCTCATCCTCCTGGATCCTGTTGTAGTCACTCACACTGAAGGTGGTAAAGTGAGTGTGTGTGCATGTATGTTTGGGTGTGTGTGTGTGTGTGCCAGGTATTTATTTCATTGTGGGGACCTTTTTGTCCCCTAAAATCACTTTTATCTGTTTTTTTGGGCTTTGTGGGGACATTTGAGAGGTTCCCATGAGGAAAAATGACTTTATAGAAAATGTGCTTGTTTTATTTGAGAAACTAAAAGAGGTAAAATATGTGCTTTTGGTTACTGAGGTTAAGGTTAGGGTTAGGATTAGGTGTAGGTGGAAAATTATATACATCCAGTCATTATGGCAGTCTAAAGACCTCACAAAGATAGTAATACAAAGACTGTGTGGGGGGTGCAAGACTGTTCACACAGTGCTGGCTGAAGTCAACTCCCACAAACTACTTGCAGATTCAACACAGAAATAATCTAATGTCACCTAATGATTTAGGAATTCCAAAGCCCAACCTTAACTGGTATAAAGAGGGGAAACAACTTCCCATATTTCCAGAGTGCAGTCATTTTTAAGGAGACCACTACTGAAAAAAAGTTCAGTAACCTACATTAGGGCAAGGCGTTTGGGAAGGAGTGTCCTAATATGAACGAAAAGTCTTCGTTCGTCTCGGAAATTAGCATTTGTGCTGAAGAGAAAACGTGAGACGAGGAGAGATGGGGGGACTCAAATTAATCCCTGTACGGAGCTAAAAAAACGAGTTAAAACGCATCAAAAGACAGCTTAACCTCTGCAAAACCTCGTCGGCTTTTCCGACAACAACAAATGACATTTATTTTCTCTCCGTCATTGTTTCCGAGGAAGTCTTTCTTTCCCCCGTTCTCCTGGCCCAGGGAGTCTCGGAGTCTTAAAAGCCCCCGGTTTTATTTTTAATGACTGCGGTGCAGATGTGAGGCTAAGACGCGAGTGTGCGTGCATTTAAAAAAAAGGGGGAATATTT
Source organism: Distichodus sexfasciatus (assembly GCA_032718565.1). Lineage (NCBI taxonomy): Eukaryota > Metazoa > Chordata > Actinopteri > Characiformes > Distichodontidae > Distichodus > Distichodus sexfasciatus. The sequence continues at coordinate 2,757,850 of JAVGVS010000046.1, forward strand.
TTAACTGTGACAGTGCAAATGACTAATACCACTAACAAGCCATGCCTCCCCTCATTAAAATGTATAATCCTCGGATAAAGGAGGGGGGGAAAGAAAACGTCAGCCGCTTCATGTTGCTCTGCATATTGCAGATGAGAGAAAATGCAGCGCTTTGACTCCGGCATCTACTAACGGTCTCTCATTAACACACTGAAACAGAGCCTCTTTCTCTAGAGAACATCAATTTCAAAGAGTCGGCTTTAGAGGTCTCCTTGTTTAGCCAACACACATCCCTCTCATGCTTTTCACCTCTCTGTTCCCCCCCCCCGTTTTTAACTAAAGGGGAAAAAAATCTGTGGTCTTGGTCGGCAATTTGAGATTAACGTCTCCATTATGTAAAAGAGCCGTGTGTTTTGTGTGTGTGTTGGCAGGAAGCAGGAGAGTAAGTAAGCAGTAAGTTTCATCATACAATATTGTCTTATCTATATCAATTCAACCAACAATATGATTTCAATTCGATTCAATCCAGGAACCAACGATCATGCTGATTTAACACATCATCACTTCCATCCACACCAAAATCAGAAAAAGCAACTGAAATATCATTTTCATTCCTGAGCTCAACCAGACATTGAAATAAAAATCATATAATTAAAATAGACCTCCTGCTCAATATACACTTCCGCTACAACATGTATGAAGTCTAAGTGATGTTTTCATTATGGGCTTGTTGGTGAATGAATTGACGTAGAGCGATGTATCGTTACATCTCTAGGAAGCAGGGCAAGAGCGGAGAGCAAGTTCATTGCAAGATCAAATGGCAGGCGAGAGCAAATCACTTGTTTTTCATGAGCCAGAAAAGCTTGTTATGTCAGGTGATTATTTACGCCTGCCGTAAATCCCGCCTGATTCCTCGCTAACAACTGCAGGGTCGCTGATAGATGTCGCATTTGTTTATTCGCTTGCCGCTTACTTTGGGACGAAAAGGTGCAGAGGAGACATCCCTCCACCAGGCACTGTGATCACTATTGCATCCCCGCCCCAGCTCAGCCTAGCTTGTAAAGAAGGACAGTATATACATATATGTATATGACCCGATCTGCCGCAATGAGTCGGAAGTTGGCGTTCTATTTATTTAGATACGGGCCGATTATGTTGAAAATCGATATTTTTGATGTTTGTCAACATAATCGGCCTGTATCTAAATAAACAGAACGCCGACTTCCGACTCATTACGGCAGATCGGGTCACACATATATATACAGAGAGAGAGAGAGAGAGAGAGAGAGAGAGGGGGATGCGAGAGAGACATACAGACTGAAAGAAACAGACTGAGAAACAGACAGATAGAGACAAAGACATAGAGATAGACAAAGATACAGAATAGGAGAGAGAGAGAGAGAGAGAGAGAGAGAGAGAGATGTGACGTGAGAGAGTTAGAGAGAGCGAGACTTATCTGAGCTCGATTAGCTATAACACAAGTCAAACATTTTTTTCATAAGCAGTAGAAGAAAACATTTCACTTTATATAAAATGCATTATATTTATATTTATATTTAACTGCTGTCCCTCTTTACAATTCATTCAAATAGCCCTCACAGTGGTCAACAAACTTGTTAGCTACACACATACACCCACGAATCAAATAGTTTTCATGTTGATGTTGATGATGTTAATGTTCAAATGTTTATTATTTATATGTAAAGTTTCAATTTTTTGCAAATTTCACATATATTTGTTTGTCCTTTAGTAGCAGAAAAGAACATATTTAGAACACACATAGGGTAAAACATTGTCCCTATTGGGAGCATTTCCTGCATCCAAGTGTCATTCGAATTTGTCCAGAATAGCCCTAAAAATCATTGGCGAAACATACAGTAAATGTGTCCAATAGGTCTGAAATGTAAACACAGCACAGCACGGCACACAGTGCACCACGATGAAATCTAACCTCTGTTTTCGAACCATTCGTGAGGGAGCAGTGAGCAGCTGACATGGGGAGTGTCGGGTGAGCAGTGCTTGGGGACGGTGCCTTGCTCATGAGTATCTCAGTGGTATCTTTACTGGTCCGGGATTCAAACCGGTGACGTACGGATCATGGGACGAACTTAACCGTTACACGACCAACTGCTCCAAAATTATGCTAACATTTCCAGTGAAATTTCTAAAATCCTACTTAAAACATTTAAACATATAAATAATTTACTTATGTTTCACAATTTTCCCCCCCAAAGTGTTTAAAAGCCTTTTACCTTTTAGGACCACTTGCAACTTCAGCCAAACATTCAACTTTTCCTAAAACAGCCTCACAAAGTTCATAAACTTGCACACATGCACACACACACACACACACAGACCCCCTGTTAACAACCCCCTGTGTGCAATTAAACAACATTTGGCCTAATTAAGTGCCCCATGTATGTCTGGGGGGAGATGGAGTCCTGCGAACAAAACAGCAATATTTACACAAAGCTGTGTGGTGTACAGTAACTCCACCTGGGGACGTTTGGGCCACGTATGGATCATGTTACACTAAATTGCATGGGGCGCTTAATGAAGATTGCAACAGCGTTGCCTCGCCTCATCGCTGCGTTGATCAACCGCTGCCAGTTCTCACCATCCACACACGCTGCCGGTGGTATGCGAGTGTGTGTGTGTGTGTGTAAGTTGAGAGGGGCTCTAAACACATCTTAGTAAACACGCGTGACATTTAGGAAGCATTAATCGCCAGCCCTACGGAAGCCTGTTTCACGCCTGGCTTCATGCACATGGCTTCAGATATGCAAATGTGCTGTAATGCCTGTTTTTTAGGCCTGTGTTATGCTGATTTTTGTTGGGGGTGGGAGGGTTGTTGGGCATGTGGAGTCGTGAGGGAATGGGATGGGGTTCAAATGAAAACAACCAAATTAAGGTGCAAGCAATTCCCATAAAATGTGGAAAAAACAGCAGTTTCACAATATGTGTAGGACACAAAAACAAACACTTTTTGAGTGAGAAAACGCAGGCTCCAGTCCATTTAGAAGGCAGCTCTCTTCTAAGAGGTCTCGTTTTGGACAAATTTAAAGGCATCATCACATGATTCGGTTCACTGGCCCTTCCAATAACAACATGATCGCATCCACTCTAGAAGCGATCCATTCAACATGTTAAATTTCACTAGCTACATCTTGTATGCAGAACATGTACGTAACTTTTCTTGTTACTTTTACTTTTCTAGCCTTGAGAGCTTGAGTTGAAAGCAACTGATCTTCTTTAAGTTACTGAAGAGGTTTTGCCTCTCATCTCAAAGGCTCCTGCCTTTAGAACTGAATATGCCTTTCTGATGAGGGGTGAAATGTCTTCAAGAACCTATAAGAAGTCTAGTTGCCTCAGATTCAAGCTCTGAAGACTATCATGTCCCGGAGGGCAGAGAACCTACACAGACATATTTGTTAGCTAGCACTAACCAGTAGCTATTTTGAGCGTTAATACAAACACTAGCAGCCATACAACCATCAGGTCATAGTTGGAGCTCCATCAGAAGCGCCCTAGGCAGTGCTCAGATGGAAGACCAACTGGGTTATCTGGATGCTGCTGTTAGAGGTGCTGTCACATACAGAACCAAGGTTACCCATTCAAATCTGACCTCCACATCTTCTCGTATCTCTGACGGGTCAACTCTCTCCTGCCCCTACATCGGCTTAGCTAATGTGTGGTCAGTGCTGAATTGTCCCCAGAGCATCATCAAGGTGGAGACAAACATTGGTGCCGGATGAAGCGGAGAAACATTATTCACCTGTTTTTTAGAAAAATTGATGCATTATGCAGTTTTCAAGACATTCTCAAGGCATTCACCATTTTTTACTTATTTAAGATTTGTTCTCAGGAAAGAACATAATTTACAAACTATGAAGGAAACTCTTGCACAAATTATAAAAGCTGTTTGTGCAAAGCATTCACTTACTGGGTTTTTTCCAACTCTATAGTATAATTTTAAACTATTTACTGTAAATGTCTCAACATTCTTAAGAACAAACGTAAGAAATAACTTACATTAAAATTGATGAATGAGGCCCATTTACTCTGGAAAGCATTTTGGGGGTCTAGAAATGTGCTGTAAGACTAACATTCTTTCCGATGACAGCTTTCTGTTTTTAATTTTCATATTCTAAGCAGCTTGTAAGCACATTTAAACAGCTACAAGTACTTTTTCAAGCAAACGTGATCAGAATATGACTGAGTAAGCATATGGAATAGTAAATCTAAAAAAATCATAAATTTGGACAAGAGCTCTTGTGAGTGTAATGACTGAATGAATTTAAGACTGGGGTCAACTACTCACACACTCGTTCTTTGGGGAATCCCCCACCACAGTCACCGTCTGCCGCATATCGTGAGAAACACTCGGCCTTGGGGTCTGCCAAACCCCATAAATGCCGCCCTCCTCACACACACAATCACACGTGCGCGCACACACCCACACACACACAGGAGAAAGCCCCTGTGTGAAGCCATGTCTGGGTGAGGGAGGTGAGGTCAGCAAAGCTGTGGTTACTTGTGGTGTTGTGCACTGCCCGATAACAGGTCACAGTGAGGATACCGACTCTGAGATGACCCCAGACAAGCACTAGTTCCTAACAACCTACCACAAAACACATCAGACTCTGTAATGAAGGTTGCATCTTTGCTTTTCTTCTGGCTGTTGCTAAAAACATTCAATAAAGTAGTAGCAGATGTCCACAATATTGTTGAAGACAAGCAGTGACCCAGCAGAGTTAGCAATGGAACTGATTAGGGGTTTTGAATAAGGACAACCTTAAAATCAATTCGAGAATCTAAAGTTGGTCTATTGTGCTGTGTGCTCATACTTCTGGTTAATAACTGCCGATTCTTAAATGAGTCTCAGCGTTTTGAGTGCTATTAATAATAATCAAATATGTCAACTTGAAAACGGGTGAGAGTATCCAAATAGACAAATATGTGGGCACTTTGTTACTAGGGATGCACCAAATTTAATGCTTATGTCTGCTGGTGCCAATGAACACATTTGTCATTTAGAAAAAATCAGCTACCACTACATTAGAATTATAGAGAAATGCAATATTTGTTTTTTAGTTTTTAATCTGCTGTTTTCGAACAGAAACAAATGTAAATATTCCCTGAAACACATTTATGTTGCTAAATGGTACCAAAATAGGCAAAAATAGGATTAAACAGTTAGTTAATTAACAAACGAGCAAAATTCTGAGCGTGCTGTGGAGCTTTTGCCAACAAAATCTTTACAAGCAGCAAATACAGATGGTTTGGGATGCACAGCCAAAGGGCAAGATGTTGAAGTAATCAGATGCTAGTGGGGCAATCCCTTTAAAATTAAAGGATTTAGTGAACATTAACATATAAAATTACTCTAGGGAACTGGCTAAAGCTAGCAAAACACAGAACAATAACTACAAACAGCCGATTCCTTCTAAATTCTGCTTTCTTAATCTGAGAATTATTTTTAAAAAAGCTTTTAAACACATTTTGGGGGAAGATAAGTATTAATTTAATATAATATTGTGATGTGTGATTGTAACGTAGTTGGTGAATGTGGTGAAATGAGAAAGGCAGAGTCGAGCTTGAGTGCAGGCAGAGTCGAGCATGTAAAGACAAGAGATTTTGCTCATGAACGTTTCACTGCCTGTTCATAATTTTGGCTCAAAATAATGCCATACAGTTTAAGACATGAGGCACAGGCTATATAAAATCAGACCTTGGACTGTGGACATGCCTGGCATACCTGGGACTGGGACCTGCCTGGGACGTATATGCGACAATGGCTCCCATTCAGGAGATACTGCACCACAATGTAGCTTCACTTTAACTTGTGTGGAGAAAGAGTATATTTTTAAAAATAAAGGAGTAGCAATCACTTACAAAGTTACAAATACTGACCCCCTCAACCACAGTACTACCTCTTCTCTACATGCCTCATGTGCGCACATATTGTATGTTAGGGGTGGGAATCGAAAACAGGTTATAATTTAGCAATTCCATCGGAACGGTACACCTGCAACGTTATCAATTCTTCTTAATAACTCCCCAGCGCGTTTTCCGGTTTTCCCTAAATTTTGCGTTGCGGTACATTTACGTCACACTAGAGCTGTAATATTCGGTTCCTTTTTAGGACTCCCTCTGAGTCACTCACTAAACTGATTTGGGTGTGCAAGTCACTTGAGTCACTTGAGTCAGTACCGTCAATCTCCAGCTGAAACGTTTGTTTTTCACAGAAGAAAGTTAACGTGGCTCATGATGAGAATGAATGCACTTCCAAATAAATAACAGAGTATCAAGACAAGGCTACCAGAGTGGCAAATATATTTTTGTGGCACTAGAGGAAGTTAACCAGTGGATTCATTCTGTATGTGGTTTTCTGAGTGCTAACCTACTTGTTTGTGGGATTCAGGGGTGCATTTCCCCAAAAGCATAGTTGCTAACTATGCTAGCAACACTATTACCTCAAAAGCATAGCTGGCACATTAGCAACACTATGTTACTAGTTGCAAATGTACAGTGTTAGTTGCTAACATAGTTAGCCACTATGCTTTTGGGAAATGCACCTCAGATTCAGCTGTATGTTGCCAGCTGTGGATTAAGTTAATCGCCAAATTCACTCATGACAGTCACAAGCGCTAACCCTTGATTCATTCAGACATTCATTCATTCCTTATCGAAAGCACTTAATACCAACTGGGGTCGTGGTGGGATCGGAGCCTGTAATGGGAACTTACGGGTACAAGGCAGGGAACAACCCTGGGCATGCGCCAACACACCGCAGGGCACACACACTCACACAATCACATTTACATTCATACCTTACTGGGCCAGTTTAGAGTCGCCAATTAACCTACATTGCACACTTAGCAAATAATTTAATTCTATATCCAGAAGTGTTTCCAACTGGCCCTAACCTTATTTTTCTTCATAGTACTAAACCATAATATGTCTCTGCATAATAAACACTACTTTTTCGCACTCAAACAAACTACTCAGGAATCAATAACAGAATTGATAAGAAATTGGACTGATAGGCAGAATCATCAATAGCATTGATATTGATCAAATCTTATCAATTCCCACCCCTATTGTTATGTACACATGTAGACTTCTCTTCATGTATAATATGTGCACAGTATCAAGGATATGGTCAGACCTAGAGACATAACATTATCCAGCTCAGAGTGGAAAGGAATCTATGAAATCTACTATGAATATTTACCAATTACTGCTTTTTGTTCAGTGACAAACAAAACTGCAGTGTTCCTCCATCCCCCTGATCTCACAAGGATTTTTGGATGCAAAAGGAGATCAGATTAGTAGAAATAGAGAACAGAGGAAATCAAAGTTGTGTATACTATGCAGCCCGGCAGATATGGGATTTTTAACAAGATACTGATGTTGATAATTGCAGGATTTAGAAATCCGGGGCTTTTACGTCTGATAATATGGGTTCAACAATGCATCGGTCTGGGTCTACTGCAAACATTTAAAAAACTACATGCATATGTCCACAAACAGTACAATAGAAAGAAAGTGAATTCTCATTGATGAAACTTCAATGAATGAAACTTCGCAAGCTTCATCACGTTGAATAAGATCATTCCTCACTTCCCACTCTTACTCCTACAAGTGACCAAGGTATTACTGGTGCTTCAAATATTTGCATTTTGCTTCCGTCCAGCCCGTCCCCACTCCCCCATCAGAGATATGTGCCATCTTACAAGAGTTCCCGTCTCATGGAATTTCTAATTAACTTTGCATTCTGGAGGACACTTTAATGTTCCTCAGCTTAAGAGGGATCATGGCCATCATTTAATTATGAAGAGGCTAATGACATTCTCAAATATTAACCCGGCTCTTTAAAAAGCCTCTGACTAACTAACCTCGTCGAGCGCCATTTTCCTCGACTCTGTGTGAGAGAGAGAGGGAGACGGATGTGCTGAGGGCAGGTTTGAACAGTCTCGGAGAAGAGAAAGAAAGAGAGAATAAAGGGGGAGAGAGATAGAGAAAAAGAGAGAAGGAATCTATTTCATATCAATATGAGAACAGGATGTGCAAACAATAACTTCGCTGATGAGATATTTACCTGAGAAACAGTGTGTCGATATTCCAGGTTTTAAAAGGTTCAGCATTCAATTAGAAAGAAGCACTTTAATGAAACGTGTGTCTTTTTTTAATATCTAATAATTCGCTCGCTACTGTAGCCGCCCCACGCCCCCGTCAAGAGCCGAAGCACGTTTCAAATTGAATTTCCAACCTTAATCAAGACAGAATCAACATATAATAACAGAAATCCCGATCAATGGATTGCCTGGTGCACCCAGCGGCGTGATATTGTTAGGCCTAAGTGCGTACAATCGAGCTCACGCCGTCCTTAAAAGGCTGTGAATTACAGCCTTTTTACGCGAACAGTGAGCGTAGAAATTAGAAATGAAATCCTGTCCGACTTTATTCTAGCCCGGCAATCTATGCAGATTAGACAGGGGCAATTTAGCCTCGGCTGCCATGCTCATTTCCCCACCATTAGGTGGAAATGAAGTACGACTTTCCGTCATTATTTAGGGCCGTGGAATGATGGCGGCAGTGGAGGTGGCAGCAGCAGTGCTTGCTGAAAATTACCTCTTTTTTTGCCTGACTTAGAACAGTCATTATTTCAAACATCATAGTTTGAATCCATATCAGTAACGATTGGTGTGTTTGATTAAGAGAAGACTCCATCTGTAGGTGTCAAGCAATTATCACCATGAGCCATAATGCCATCTCACTTCCACTTTCTCTTTCTTTTTCTTTCTCTCCCTCGGTTTGTTCCCCTCTACCACCCGCCCACCCTCTCCCACATCGGTCAGCGCTAACGGTCACGATGGCCGGCCGGCCCGATGAGGTCTCCAGAGGCCAAACCTCATTTGATAGATCAAACCAAAGGCATAAATGTGGATTTCAGCTAAACTTGCCTGGTGCCGGAGGGTCAGAGGCTGATTAAAAAGCTCAGACGGATCCGAAGCCACAGGTTTGTAAGGTGTTATAAAGGGTCTGGCAGCAGAATAACAGGCTTCATATAGAGCAATGTGAAAGGTGTAATTAAATGATTCTGCATTTAAATGAAAGTGAAACAGACCAACTTGAAAAGGTGAAAAGAAATTATGAGAATGTTAACTGTGCTCCTAATGTAATATTTAAAATAAAACCGTTTCTCCTGCTACACTAGGGTGTTAATATGGCTGTAATTTATGAACTTTAGAAAGACTTTCACTTGTTTTCTATATTTTGTACCAGTTTATTCTAACCAGAATAGTCCACAAATTACAAATCCAAATCCAACTCAACAACAGAGTGCATTGTCATAAACATAAGAGGAAAAAATTACTATCAAAAGAGTCAAAACCATAACTAAAAACACTGACAATATCATGTAAATGGAAGAATATTTTAATACTATATGTGAGGAATATTCTTCAAGACCTGGCAATCTTTCATAAGCAAAACACATGAGGGGATGAGGAGAATAAAGGTCTTTAAGGGAAGGTGTGGGTTTAGGCATCAGTTTGGAACCCACATGAGTTGTATGCTCACATTTGCATGCCAGTGTCACTTGATTCATTCTTATATAATTACTTTGCTAAACGGATCTAGAAAGCTGCCATATCTAGCGACAAAACTGCACATTTGGCAACAATTCATCTTGCAAAAAAGGTGGCTATTTATGGAACCCAATGTTCAATAAATGTGAAATGAACTCTTTCTTTCATTATCTGAACCGCTCAATCCCTATTGAGAACATGGGGATCGGAGCCTAGTCTCAGACTACAGGCGCAAGGCAGGAACCAACCCCAGAGGGCACACACACACTCACACATACACACTTATGGGATAATTTAGAGTCACCAATCAGTCTATAGCACCTGCTTTTTGGGCTGTGGGAGGAAACCTGAGTGAACACAGGGAGAGCACACAAACTCCACATAGAAAGACCCCACTGTCAACCCAGGGATTGAACCCAGCACCTTCTTGTTGTGAGGTGCCAGCACTAACTGTCATGCCACTGGTTATATATTTTCCTTTGACACAATTGGTTGAGTCCAAAAAAAATTGATTACTGTCATTACGTTCTTCAGAGCTCCGTCCACTTTCTAGTCAGTGAGACAGTCTTGGTGGAACAACTTGGGATTAAAGGTCTCGCTCAGGGGCCCAGTGGTGGTAGTGCTGGTAGTAAGGCTATAAACCACAACCTCTTGGTTTGTAACTGAGGACCCTTCAAATGTAAACGCTTTGAAATTATTGTTCATATGTTCACTCTTACTGTATCCAAGCTCAACATCAGCTATTTTGACTTACCTATTTTAAAGTAGAACGCAAAGAGCTCATGTTATAGGGCTCATGTTTTGCTAGCAAAGATGTGTCTCTGCATTAAGCGTAAACATGCACCAAATGCGGGCTACTTCATTATTTCGTTTAAAATCATTGTATATGTCACATGACCCTATTGTTGGATGGCCACGTCCACGCCAATCAAAGGCCCCCACAAAAGGTGCTGCCAAAAAGCTGCTTCTTCACAGATGGGTCAAATGCAGAGGTTATTGGGGCAGTTGGTACGATAGTGGTTAGGGAGTTGGCCCTGTGATCAGAGGGTCGCCAGTTGAAGTCCTGGACCAGTAAAGGTACCACTGAGGTACTCATGAGCGAGGTCCAACCAGGCCCAAGCACTGCTCCCGGGGTGTTGCCAAAAAGCTTCCCACTGCTCCTTCATGGATGGGTCAAATGCAAAGCTCACATCGCTGAGTTGTGTTCACAATGACAAAGAATCATTTACTTAAATTTCACTTCATTTCACTATAACACATTCTGCTCACCTATCAGTCATGTCTTTCATTCACCTAATTTTGTTGTATAATGACTGCTGTGTTTATATCCCAAAACTACACAGAAAGAGAAAGGTGTGCTGGTGAAAGTTTGCACCAAACGTGCTCTTATGATTTATTTATAAACCTAAACCTACCACTACCTACTCATTGCTTCCTTATTGAGAAGGTAAAATGTAAGTTATGCTTACACGAGTGGTGGGAGGGGTGTAAAGTCCCTTACCTGCGGAATTCACAACTCCTTGGACCTTGGACTGTGCGTCTTGAGGTTACAGGCTAGCAGCTCCTCGTATGCATACCTGCGCACAATAGACAGAGGGCAGTTAAAGAGACGGCTGAGAGGCGAGAAACACAAGCTGCTTTGACGCCAGCTTTCGCTGTGATTCATCGTACTCCTGAAAGCGGCTCTGCGCCACGTTATGACATGACCTTGTTTATGAAAAAAAATATATTCAATGGAGTCAAATTGGCATTTTCTTCCTTTTAATTCTGAGGGCAGCGAGGTTATTAATGAACGCGCGTGAGGCAAGACTCCAGTAGCCCCAAATCACATTCCCATAGGAACGGCGCTGAATGAGGACGTAACGAGGAAAGCAAGAATGCACCGTCTATTAAAACGCTTTGCAGACGATGTCCTGCTAGCTGAAGATCTCTTTAAAAAAGAGAGAGACGTCCAGCTAATTAAGAATCTATGGCGGCCGTGGCGTAATGCCGGCCTTCCTTACATTTTTCAGAACGGCCCATTTTATGCCCAGATGAACTCGTCCAGTTAAAAGCTGCATTCCCGCGCAACTTTCTAAATACTTTTTTTTTTTTTTTTTTTTAACAAGCGACGACTCCAGACTTTGTCGCTTATTAAACTTCATTCTAATGCTAATTTGCCTGCAAAGAAAAAACTCTTTTTTATGATATTCATATAAAAACCAGTGGATGGAAAGAAGTCCATTATGCTTGAGTTGCATATTCATGTTTAATGAATTCCACTCCTCAACCCCCCACATACAAACTTTTGTACCCTATTAGTAACAATGACTTACTAAAAGAAAATAGACCAAGATGCTGTAAGGCCATTATGAAGATTTACAAATAAGAGATCCTGTTTGACAAGTCATAACATTATTAATGCGAAAAATAATAAAAATTGCTCGCAAATTTTCGTCTGACTGCTTATAAATCAATATTAAAAGATATTTTAGGACCGTAGTGAAGCACATGGCCTCAGACCAACACCTCTGGTCCATGATATATATATATATCATGGACCAGATATATATATATATATATATATATATATATATATATATATATATATATTATATATATATATATGTATATTATTAACAATAGGTCAACAAACGCTTTCCCTAATAGAGAGCTACCCTGACCCCTACCTACCCAACCCAATAATCATCCACTGCAACAAAAAAGACATAATGAGGCCTCATTTCTCGGTGTACAAATTGCACGGTCAAAGTAAAAGAGGTTGGAATTAAAAGCAAAGAATAAGGTCGGAGGAGGGGGGGTGCTTGGGGCTTTAGTTTCAGACGAGATTTAGGAGATCAGAACAGCCCGCTCCATTCCAAGTCCTCATCAGCCAAATATTTAATATCTGCAGTATTTGTGCCAGACATCGTTTTGAAATATGAAGTTTTGCCCCTGCGCCGTCCCGCTAATTGTGGCTTCTCCGGTTACCGTCTGTCTGCTCGAGGAGCTGCAGGAAAGCATTTGGTGATTCAGGCGTCTACAAACACGACCCAGCGTCTGGGCCTCAGAGTTATGCGCCGGCCGTTATTAATAAGCAAGGCGGCAGGTTGCAGATCCCCCCTCATACAAAGGAGTTCATTAAAAGCTTTGTTTTGTTAGAAATGAGCTAAAACTGGTTATATGTGAGGCATATGCATGATGAAATATTAACATACACTTTTACATATGTCCAGGACTGGCCTGTTTTAACTAAGGGTGCAAAAACTAGGTGACTAAAATCTAAGACTAAATAAGTCGATTACTACACTAATTAAACAGCAAATTAGTGGATGACATCAGTTATTTTTGGATCCAAAAAAAATAAATAGATTAAAAAAAAACAAAGATCAGCATAGGAGATGCATCTGAAAGATGGAGACGGCTGAAAGTGGAGAAGAATTTGAAGACAGATGCCGAAGTGGCTAATTTGCTCCTGAACAGGTAAGATTTAGCCAAGGTTGGCTAATATTTTCAATAGTTGAATCAATATTTTCAATAGTTGAATAACGTTATTCATGTTGGATCATCGATTGTGGCCCATGTGCAGGTGGGTCATCGACCCAACTGAATTGTTTGGTGACTTTTCAAGTTCATTTTATGATTACTTGCCATAAATTTCTTACGTATAGCTCCTTTAACTGGACACTAATTAAATAGAGGTTAATGACCCTACAACTAGGCACTGCCTGCTCTCATCGGCCATTCTGTTGGGTTACATGGCTGCTTCTTGCTTACACTGTTGCACTTGTTCAAATAAAAAACTAAGTATACACAACTGGTTGAGTCCAACTGTGATTAACTCTGCCTCTGCCTTTGTTTTGCCCAGCAGCGTATATAGAACATATACATGTACAAAACGTGATACGTATTATCGTGGAAATTTTCAATTTAAGAAATTTGAGTTGATGCTTTTTTCCTCCTGATCCATGACCTTATCACATCTCCTAAGACTAAAGGTTTAAACTTGAAAACTCTCCCACTCGTGACAAGAGGAGCTTTTCAGGAGGTTAGATTAACGCTAGGGGAGCAAGCTGAATTGAGGCAGCTAATGTTTATTCAGCATGTGCTTCAGCTGAGGCATTCAGAGGGATCTGTTCCCACTGAAAAAAAAGTCTGCGTGTCTCTCGCGCTCGGAATTCCAATCAGCAGCCCTGTAATTTCGCTAATTAGCCGAAGAGATTTGCTGACAAGTCGACTGGATTACAGGGCTGTCTGATGCCTTCTGGTGTCTGAGCGCCTCTCGCCTCCGTGTTTACAGTAATCCGCCGTTGTAATCGCCTGCCGCTCGCTAATTAAGAGCAGATAATTGTGGCTTGATTTAACGACCTCGTGGTGGCGGCTGACAAATTGTCGCAGGCGGAGCAGCTGTTTGAGGACTGGCGAGGCGAGGAGAGTTCGGGGTGTTGGAGTAGCAGGCGAGTCTGGCTCCGAGGCAGGACGCAGGCCTAGCGCACATGGAAACCTCCTGCTCAACAAGAGCTAAAATTACTCTCAGGGCTACTTACATTTATTCAGTTTTGCAGAACCAAAGAGGCAAGCTAATGTGAAGGCTAATAGATACGTCTGGCATAAATAGCATGCACATTCTGAGTAATATCTGGCTAAATTGGTTCTGTGAGTACTTTTAATAATAACACAATTTAAGTACATCAGTAAAAAAGGAAATTTATTTTATGCAGCTCTATTGTTAAGATTTAAATAAAAATGACTTTTTAAACTAGTAACAGCTTTATAGGAATATCAAACTTTTATTATTAGACCATTTTTAGGATTTCACTACTTGTCCCTAATATTTCTTACATTTGACTAAAATGCTAATAAAAGTTATTTACTGAAATCTTTGCTGTTACTTGTGTCAGGGCTTAATTAAAGTAACACTACTGTAAATTTGAGCAGTTTACAGAAGGACGATCCACATTTTTTAGAAGAACTTTATTTCAGCATTTGGAACATCTAGTAGAATGTAGTAGATAAGTAGCATGCTAGTAATGTGATGCAGTTCCTTCTGCATAAAAACTTCTTTTTGAAGTGTGACAGTGTCCTTTTATATTGGTAAACTGATTGTTATTTCTTGTTTGTCTCCTCCAGGGTTTGACTCTGTTTTTTGCCTGCCAATTTGGAAACTGATTTTTTCTTAATCTTATCGTATCTTGATCAAGGGTATTAAAATATGATATCACATCTACTGTAATTAAGTGAGTTGCAGATGGTGCTTTAACGGTTAGGGTGTTCGTGATCAGAAGGTTACCGGTTCGAATCCCAATGGTAAAGTTACCACTGAGGTACTTATGGGCACAGCCCCGTCCCCAAGCACTGCTCCCCGGACGCTGCCTATGTTAGCTGCCCACTGCTTCTTTACCCATGGGTCAAATGCAGAGGTCACATTTGTGCTGCACTGTGTGCTGCGCTATAGTGTGTTCACAATGACAAAAATAATCACTCACTACTGAGTGACTATTTGTCATTTGGAACACACCACAACACAGGACCAAGTGAACAACAACAAAAGCTCATCCATGAAGGAGAGCCAGGAGAGCAGTGCTTCTGGATGGTACGTTGTTGATGAGTACCTCAGTGATACCTTTACAAGTCAGGGACTTGAAATGGTGACCCTCCGATCATGGGGCGAACTCCCTTACCATTTCGCCACTAACCACTGTTATTAGCATCATATCGACGTAGATAACGTAGAGTTAAGGTATAATACAGACCTTTTTAGGGAATTGCTCAATACAACTGCAATTTTAACAGGAATTGTTTGCACATTAATAACATTAATTTTCAGTGATATAAGGATAAACAGTATATTTTTCTAAAGATTCTTACATATTCATCATTATAATTCCATTTATTGTCTAGAGTCTCAGGTGTGAAACAGGGTTTCATTTCACTAGAACTTATACTTGTGTAACTATGTCTACAGCAAATAAATAATCTCAAATCCTTTCTATTGAGATCACATTTTTATGAAACTCAGAGTTTCCAATAAGTATGAACACAAGGTACCTGTCCTATTAAAATCAGCGCTAGTAATATTATGAGCAAAAAAAAAGAACATTAGGGAAAGATAAAAACCTGTGAGGCTATGCTTATCTGTATTATTTTTTACATTATGTTTTATTTTCACGTTTTATTCTAAAACTTTCCAGTTGACTCCCAACCATAAGCCAACCTAAGCTGGACATGCCAGGAATGACCACAGCAGGAAGCAGAAACGAGCCTTTCAACCATTATGCATTCATTTCCAATAAAGGTGGCCATTAGGAGCTAATTTTAGCACTTAATGCAGGTTACACTCCGCTATAGCAGCTTTCATTTGCATGAATATAAAATATGAATGACTAGCAGAGTATAGAGTCTGACAACAGTCCCCTTACGGAACGAGCTCATAAGACATCTAATAAGGTTTCTCTCTCATCCGTCGCTGCAGTGGAAAGAAACTAGATTGAGATTTTAAAATTGCATAATAATATTACGCTGATCTATGAGCCCCAAACTGACAGCCATGCAAATAATATAACTTATCTCCCCTATATACAAAGTGCAGGAGAGAGAAAAAATTACTGGATATATGAAAATAAGACCTAATTATAATAAGCAGGAGGATCATAAATTCAAAATGGAAAGTGCGAGGGCGAAATAAGCGCAGGTGACTTCCTCCGCTGCTCTTATCGCCGCAATTTAGGCGATTATATCCGCTTCTATCCGAATGCCATCGACAGATCTTTATGAATAGCATTTTCTCAATTATTAATATAGACAAAGAGAGTGATTCATCTTGCTGTCAAACCTCTAATGCTATCATTAAGTTGACTGACAGAAAGGCAGTGCCGTTTAAAACCAACAGGACGCAAAATAAATGAGCAGGTAGCAACACAACCCTCGCTGCGCCATTAAGGAGATGCAGAGGCCGGCTCGCTGCCCGTAATGAAGGCCAAGCATCGTGAGAGTCAGCGATGGAGGGTGGTACTCCAGCCAATCACGTCTTCCCTTTAATCTTTCATTCTTCTAATAACGTTAATACAGGACTCGCCCCTGATGGATTTTATTTGGAGATGATTAGTTTAGCCTAGCACAGTCTTACATGGTCTGATTATAAAAATAGACATATGATGGTTTGGTATGGTGTAGTCATTAGGGATCAGATTTTATTAAGATGTATTTGAATATTTACTCATATAAACTTTTTATCATTACAGTGCAAAGAAGGCATTAGTCTTAAGTTAATTTATTATACTTCTAAAATCCAAACTTATGAAAGTGAAAGATTATTTGTCGTTGTGAACACACTACACCACAGCACACAGTGCACCACAACGAAATGTGAGCTCTGCATTTGACCCATCTGTGATTGAGCAGTGGGCAGCTAACAAGGGCAGCGCCCGGGGAGCAGTGCTTGGGGACAGGGCCTTGCTCATGAGTACCTCAATGGTAACTTTACCGTTCTGGGATTCAAACCGGTGACCTTTTGATCACGGGGTAAATGCCCAACTGTTACGCCACCATCTACCCCGTTATATGATATTGTATTTTGCTAAAATACAGATACAACTTACAAACAAATAAAATAGGTTGTGGTTCGTAAAGCGTTTATTACATACTACTTATCACACATGTTAATATTGATTTAATAGTTACTTAGAAACAAATTTAGCTATAGAACTTGGCAATATTTGCTTTTTTACACTTTTAAGTGTTTTTCTAAAATTTGGTGTATATCAGGCAACGCCCCAACATTTTGTACTGCATACACTGCTATGTTTGCCTACTGCACAAAATCCATGAAGGAGCAGTGGGCAACTGACATGCCACTGTCGCCTCAGGCTTGCTTGTTGGGGGGTTTAGGCCGGTTACATGTAAAGTGCTTTGTGACAATGACTGTTGTTAAGAGCGCTGTATAAATAAATTTGAATTGAATTGAATGGACAGCACCCGGGGGGGAATGCTTGGGGATGGTACCTTGCTCATGAGTACTTCAGTGATACCTTTACCAGTCCTGGGATTCAAGCCGGCAACCCTCCGATCATCGGGTAAACTCCCTAATCGTTACGCTATCACCTGTAAATTCCACATTCCAATGCTATACAACAAAACCAAAATTAGGGTCTTCCTTTTTAAAATGACTTTAATACTGTAATTTATCTGTTATAAAGCTGGCACCAATTTATCTGCAATTAGCTCATATTGGCCGATGTTATCGCCACAATGATTAATTGGTCACCCCTACTTTCTACCTTAGGGAGATTCGGTAACCAAACGCCATCATTTATAAAACAAACATGTGATTCAGTAAATGATTGATGTACTTCAACTAAGAACTTGCATTTCTATCTTGTGTAATGACAAACTACATGAAAATCTGGATATAACACACACACACACACACAGCCACCTCCAGATGACCTCGAAGCTGATTAACAAGTGCTTGCTGATTAGGAGAGTGACTGAGCGGCCTGAGTGATGGAGGGAAGGCTGGAGGAGGGGGAAGAGAGGGAGAATTCATTAACTCTCAGGGCATAAACAGTGATGAAGAGCAATACGAGGCCTCATGAATCCTCATAGCCAATCAGAGGAGGAGATGGATGGTCACGGTGGCGCGAACGCTGACCTCACAGCGGTGAGACACACCACTTAACGTACACACACACCGCAAGGCATCACACACCGCTGATGCGCATAATCACAACTCTGATCCATAAGAGAACTGGTTGCTAAAAGTCTTTCTTGTCTCTAAGTTCACTTTTTTTGACACAGACACACAAACACACACACTGTTAGCTTGACACTGGCATTCAACAAAGAATTTGGTCTCCACACCTTTACATTTATATCATTTAGTAGACTTATCAGATGCATCTAAAACCCACAACCTCTCGGTCTTCCACTGGACCACCATAACTGGCACTAAGCGCTTAGGATACCTCCTGGAGCATAAAGGTGTGGTTAAATGTTTTTAGGCCAAACTCTTTCTATATTGGAATAGAATATAGTGCAGATTTGTCTGTTATACTACTATGTTATTTAAAGTATACAATAAACAATAAAGTATTACTATTAAATTAAGTACAGTGTCTGAAAGGTCTACAGTGATCAGCTGAACTATAATTTGAACCTTAGTAAACAAACAAAAATGTGGTTGCTATTTTGTTCGCAGATTTTAAAAGTTTTGTTTTAAAGAGAAACGGTCTACCTCGTAGGATGCTACTTTTTGGACTTTACAATTCCTGTCTTTTTTAGGTTTTAATCAGCAAAACTAGCTTCAAAACATTGTTTGAGTGAGAGAAGGAGAGAGAAAGAGGGAGAGAAAGGCTGATAAAAATGGAAGATGGACAGATTAGAAGAGAGAACGACAGAGACATTCAGACAGATTGAATATTATAATTTTATTATATGTATGTGTCAGGGATCTGGTTAGGATTTGACACAATGCTAGTCGATAGCCATTAGTCCATGTAGCGTGGATGGTTAACCCAAACGCGGAGTGAGACGCGAGTAGGTAGGAGAACCAGACGAGTTGATGTAAGAACTCTCTCACGCGAAAAGCAAGATTTCCCACGAGAAACCGCGTTCTATAGGACACACACTCAATCGAGGAGATAACCATATAACTGAGAGTACTCACAGTTGATGCTGACCAAAATCAGAGGTGGGCTGGTGACTCAATGACTGAGTGACGAGCCGCGAGAAAAAAAAAAATCCTTTTATACTTCCCGAAACGCACCGACTACTTCCGGTCTTCGTGTCGGTCACGTGATCGGAGTGCGCATGACAGTACGTTCTATGTGTACACTTCATCAACATAATGTACTATAGCTAAAATTGTTTTTCATAAGTAACCTTATTAATCACAGTGGCAACCTTCTAAAACATATTTTATGCCACTGTATTTTTCAACTTTTTGTTGTATTGCACCACCAGGTCTGTTGATTTACTCAGAAAAACCTTAGTCAGCATCAGAGTAGGAATTATGCCTTCTCAATCGAGGGGTTTGGATTTTCGAGTTTGAGGTTTTTGGAGGTCATGAGCAGTTACTGCACTTACACACATGTCTCCCACATCACATAACAGCATAACACTTAACATGTTAGGATTTAGCATATTCATGAAACAATGAGAATGAAAATAAAGAGTTCATCTCCTTGGAAAATGTCCATGATGGACCTCACCAAAATGTAGGCCTGACTTAACCTGAGAACTATCTATCTATTTTAGCTGACTAACTAATGTTGACTGAAGCAGCTTCTGAAAGACAATGGTGAATAATTCAACTTCTAGACTTTAGCTTGCATCTGTAGACCAAACACTTAAAACAACAAAATCAACCAGTCACTGCATGAGAATAAATTAAGAATTTGCTGCTTCTAACAATGCTGAAGAGGTTAAGAAATGGTGTGGTCCTCTTTGGGACTGTCTTACATCGTATTACATTAGAATGTTCAAGAATGGAAGAGGACTTGTTTATCATATTTTTACAGTAACAGAAAAATATGCTGAATGTTTCAACCCGACCCCACCCTCCCCAAACTGTTTTGTCTCTTTGAGGGTGTTGGATTCTCAGGTTTGAGAATGAAGAGCCAGTGATGAGGCGGAGAGTTCTTGAAGTTTTAAAAGCTTTATTTACAGGAAAGAGTAACAATGTTCTTACAAGATGTTCATTAGACCGGTCAGTGTTTCTCTCTCTGTGACCAAACTCTCCCTCGCACCCAAGATTGTACCTTTTTATCTACTTCTCCGGGGCCCCAAGGATGTCTGTTGGAGACACTAAGTCTAGCACAAGGGTCTATTTTGTCTTGTTAAGATATTCGTTACTGGGGGAAAGGGTAAGAAGAAAAGTTGTACCTAGTAATATGTGGATTAAGGTTGACAGGAAATATGGATTTGGGGGGACAGGATATAAGGGCAAGGGACTGGTTAGGTTAGGAATGTACCAGGGACAACTGGAAAATAGAGGAGCAAAGATGAGAGGCTCCCTGAAAATAGGTGTCAGAAAATGCACACATATATGGTGACTGCAAACTACTTATACTGTAAGAATACAATTAAATGAATATAAGTGAATATAATTGAATAAATATAATTAAAATAAAAATGAGTAAAATCCATCAAGGGGGTCTGGGTCTTGATCGGGGGAAAACTGACCATCATATGTAAAGGGTAAGGGTAAGGAAAGGGTAAATAAGGTGAGCAGTGCGTACAGCCAAACAGTGTTGGGGAGTAACAGAACACATGTACCAATGTTATGTATTCAGATGATAAATTATATATTATGGGTTACTGCACAGTGGTGCAGTGGTTAGCGCTGCCGCTTCACAGCAAGAAGGTCCTGGGTTCGAACCCTGGGGACGGTCGTAGGGCCTTTCTGTGTGGAGTTTGCAGGCTCTTCCCATGTCCGTGTGGGTTTTCACTGGGTGCTCTGGTTTCCTCCCACAGTCCAAAAGCATGCAATAGAGGTTAATTGGTGACTCTAAATTGACCCTGTAAGGTGTGAATGTGTGTGTGATTGTGTGTGTGTGTGCCCTGCGGTGTGTTGGCGCCTGCCCAGGGTTGTTCCCCACCTTGCGTCCCAGTTAGGATTAAGTGGTTCAGAAAATTAATGAATGAATGTATTCCGCTACAGTTTAAATAGATGGTATTCGGAATACAGTTGCATTGTTTAAAATAATGGATTACATGAAGGTATTCTCTTTTTCACGCTTATCGTCGCGCTAATAAATTTCAGCAATTCCATTCATTACCGGAAGCCCTTCAGAACACACAACCAAAAATTCAAATGTAAACATCTATTTAACGTAAGTTGCTGCAGTCACACAATGGAGGAGTCAGAGCTGGAGCCAGCTCCACAGGGCAGAAATGCACCTCTGTCTTGGAAATTCAGACAACACTTCATATTAAAAGAAGAAAGAGGGTGGAACATGAAGGGTGTGATCGCCACATTCATACAGTTGTAAAAAGCAACACAATGTGGAAGTAATCCAAAGTATTTAAAATGCGTTACTCACATTGAGTAAACTAACAGAATGTTACAAATGACATTTCAAGGCATGTATTCTGTGTTCTGTAGTGGAATACATATTAAAAGTAACCTTCCAACACTGCAGGCAAACAGAGCTAAAGATGCTGATGTGGCTGTCAGTGTATGAAAGCCTATTGACACTTTCATTTAGGCTAAAACTCTAGGTTCATCTACCATCAACGTCTCAAGCTAAATAAGCAGAGAAACTGAACTTAAATCCTTATGGAAAATCCCTTATGAAAAGGAGCAGAGAACAGGAGGAACGCAGTCATCTTTCTCAGATGACTAAACACTCTTCTCCTTCTCCAGGATAACTAATTGCTTTTAGAGGAGGCCAAGGAGCGGTGTACAGACGCTGGGCACTACAGACATGAAGGGGATTCCACCCAGAAGCCAGAAATGCCTAAATTAGCCAGAGCAGAGCCAGAGACCCATCTGCCAGCAATTAATGACATTTGATGATTAATGGAAACAAAAAAGGGGGCATCAAACATGGTGGAGAGAGGAGGGTCATTACGGGCGACCTGAGCTTGGCCTCCACAAAGCCTTTGAACTTCAATATGTACATTGTCTAACGCGACTGCACACCAAACTGCCATTTCTTTCGATGCTCTTAATGGAAAACAAGAGCCATTCATTTTCTTACAAACATGTCCATTAGGGATGAGAGGGGAGGTTTCACTGGCGTACACATCGCTGTGGCCTTCTTGTTTTTTTCCCTTTCCCTCTTTCTCCAAGCGGCAGGGAGGAAAGTGGAGCTACAACAATTGACAGGCAGTGCACACGTTCTTTCCTTCTCTCTTGCTCTCTCTCTCTCACCCACAGTCTCTGGGGTGTAATTATCTTTTGGTGCGCTGCCAGAGACGCTTCTCCTTGTTGGAGTCGAGAAGGAAAGTGGACAAGTTCTTGTCTCAAATCAGCTCCAGATAAAGCGATTATATTCTATGCACCAGCGCGCCGGGATTTCTACATCATGCAAAGCAGCAGGGACAATACTGGGGGTGGGGGGGAGAGAGAGAAAAAGATGGAATGAATGAAAGAGAGAGAGATATTAGGGAAGATAAGGTGTGTGAGAAAGAGAGAAATAGAGAGAGGGAGAGAGAGAAGGAATGAAAGACAGAGATAGCGTGTGTGGTATGTATGTGAGAGAGAGAGAGAAAGAAAGGAAGGAAGGAAGAAAGAAAGAACAAGAGGGAGGCAGTGAGAGAGAGAAAGAAAGAAACTAACAAAGAAAGAGGGAGGTGAGAGAGTGAGGGTGGGGAGAGAAATAAAGAAATAAAGAAAGGGGGGAGGCAGATGGAGGGAGGGAAAGAGTGAAAGAGAAAAAATTGAGAAATTGAGGGGATAGAGAAATAGAAAGAAAGAAAGAAAGAAAGAAAGAAAGAAAGAAAGAAAGAAACAGTAAAGGAGAGAAAGGGGGAGAGTGAAAGAGAGAGAATGGATGAAAAAGAAACATATTAGGGGAGATAAGAAAAGAAAAGGTGTTTTGATGTGTATGAGAAAAAGAGAAAGGGAAAAAAGATATATTGGGTAAGATAGGTAGAAAGAGTGTGTATGAGAGAGAGAGAGAGAGAGAGAGAGAACAAATGAAAGAATTTGGGTAAAACAGAAAAAGAATGTGT
Source organism: Distichodus sexfasciatus (assembly GCA_032718565.1). Classification (NCBI taxonomy): domain Eukaryota; kingdom Metazoa; phylum Chordata; class Actinopteri; order Characiformes; family Distichodontidae; genus Distichodus; species Distichodus sexfasciatus. The sequence continues at coordinate 2,781,081 of JAVGVS010000046.1, forward strand.
GTGAGAAAGTGAAAAGGAATAAAAGAAAGATAATGGGTAAGATACGCTGAAAACAAGCATGTGTAGTGAGAGAGACAGAGAAGGAAAGAAGGGCAGAGATATTGAGAAAGATAGAAAAAGTGTGTGTGGTGTATGTGTAAAGTGAGAGGGAGAAGGGGGTGGGGGAGAGAAAATGTGTGCGTGTGCTCAGAAGGTAGAATATGTGTGTGTCCACATGCGTAAGAGAGATACTGGATAATGTAGACAGAAAATGTGTGCGGGTTTAAGAATGAGAGAGAGATGGAGATGACAGAAGACAGACCTTAAGTGTGAGAATCTATGCTAGTGTCTGTGTTTGTGTGAGTGAGACACACTCACACACACACACACAGAGTTGGTCATCTTCTCAGCAACCAGCCATCTTTTAATAACTGAACCTCTGTCAGTTAAAGAAAAGAATAGAGGTGCTTACTCAAATCAGCTTTGCTGAAGTCAGTCAAACACACAAATCAGTACAGTTTGATCAAACAGCACAAGCCAGTAAGTGAGTGATCATTTGTCACACAGCGCACCACAACTAAATGTGACCTCTGCATTTGACACATTCGTGAAGGAGCATTGATCCAGGGAGCAGTGCTTGGGGACGGTACCTTACTCATGGTTACCTCAGTGGAACCTTTACCGCCCTAAAATCACAGGGCCAACCTCCTTAACCGTTACGCTACCAACTGCACCAATCGATGTGGCGTCACCTGTTTGATATTTGCTTAGACATCTTTTGGATTATAATGAATGTAAGAAGCCTAAAAGAAAAGAAAAGTTTGATTTTTATTACAGAGATCTTGGTTTAGGGCAAACATATGATTATTAAGGGGCCATGCAGTGGAACACTGCGTGGAAACCTATTGGAATCGTGCTGATTTTTTTTTTTTTTCTGCCTTAAAACGCGTTGTGGAGAAAAAACTGTAAGACCTACAGCTTTGAAATTTGGCAGGTAGGTCCAGTACCCCACCCACTACTCAGGCAAAAAAAATTGCACCAAAATAAGCTATTTTGCCAAAAAGAAAAATTGCATTTTGCCTAATAACTTTTGAACCGTAGCTCCAATTCTCAAAAATCTTATATCATCTTATTCCTTGGGTTAAGACGAATCTATTTCCGCCATATTGGATTTCTCGCTAATTTGCATAATATGCAAAACCATCTCTTGCAAACTAGACCCTGGATTTTTATCCAATCTGCATGCAACTGGTATCATTTGAATCTTAAAACATTCTTCTTTAATTATTATTGAGCATATTTTTAATTTAGGTCTTCATTTGGCTGTAATATGCAAATAAATGTGGTGGGCTTGGCATAGGACTACAATGCCACACACTGAGTGTCATAGAAATCCGGCTCTGGGTGGGCTACAGCTTTGAAATTTGGCAGGTAGGTCTGGTACCCCTCCCACTACTCAGGCAAAAAAAAAATTGTACCACTCTGCCAGTTGGTGGCGCTATAATAAGCTATTTTGCCTTTTGCCTAATAAGTTTTGAACCGTAGCACCCTAGATAAAAGGATAAAACGTGTCATTTTTCAACATCTGTCCACTTCGATTCGTCAAAAACTTATAAAGCTGCAAACTGCATGGCCCCCGTAATCACTGCCTGCAGTTATATTTTAGCTAAAGTGTGTGTGTGTGGCTCAGGGCCTGTTTGTGGCTGAATGTATCTATGAAAAATGATTTCCTGATATATTCATTTTCTTTTCTCCAATAGTGGATTAGGTTTCCATGAAGGCCAGAGATTTCTCTTTGGCAGTAAAAATATGCTATCCACCTTTTAATGGGCTCTTTGCTATGACAACTCAAGTGGAAATAACACGTGATTCTTCATGTCCATTAAACATACACAGAGATCAGTCATCACTGTTGTCTCTGAACCACGTGACAAGGTGCCACTTACGCATTATGTAGCAAGTGTTCATATCATATCAGTTAGTGTAGTAGTGGGACCTCCTCACAATATTTGGAAAGGAACTAATTGTCCCCATCAGTCATCATGGATGCTTTCTTTCTCATAAAACATGATGGAAATTGCTATGAGTGGTGATGAGTGAGTGAGTGGTGAGGAGTGGGTTGGGGAGTTGGCCCCATGATCAGAGGGTCACCAGTTCAAGTTCCAGACTGGTAAATGTACCACTGAGGTACTCATGAGCAGGGTACCGTCATTAAGCACTGCTCCCTGGGTGCTGCCAAAAGCTGTCCACTGCTCCTTCATGGATGGGTCAAATGCAGAGGTCATATTTCGTTGTGGTGCACTGTGTGCTGTGGTGTGGTGTCTTCATAATGACAAATAATCACACATTTTACATCGCTAATTAGCTAATCAGTTGAGTCAGAGGGGCTGTGATTGGAAAAACTCGAAGCATTTGATTATGAGGACTTGCTATAATATTTGTGCAGTTTTCTGCTGCAGTTGGACTGCTGCTTTCATATTGAAACTGTTACAGAACTTACACACATTCAGTGTTAAAGACAACCATAACCATAATTGAAGGCTGAATACCGCATGTAACAAAATTGTCTCTCTTTCTACTTCTAGTTTAAAGTGTAGACATTTTATATTATATATAATATATAATTATATATTATTTACTACTTATTCTATGTGCCTTATATGTTCTTTGGTACTTGTTATTTGTACTTTGTACTGATGAAACCGGAGCCACGTCGTCTCGTCTCTCTGTATACATGTAAAGTATATAGCAGAGATGACAAAGTTTACTTTGACTTTGACTTATTTTAATAGCTAAATGAATAAAAAAATGAATCTCAGTAAGTTAGAACATTGACTAAACAGAAACTAGTGCATTCAATCTGCTCTGTGACACTCTCAGAGGTTCAAGGTGTGGTATCTCCTGAAAATGTTCTTGAAATTGTTGATCACACAAGTATATAATTAGAGCTTTGTCTTCATATTCACTAATATTAAGAACACTCAAATAATTAAGTACCCAAAATAATATGTATACACAGTAACAAAGATCAAATAACTAGAGTTCTGTCTTCAAATCGACTCATATTTCCAATGCTCAGTTCAAGTACCCATTTATACACAGTAAAGAAGTAAAAATACTTACATTACATTAACACATTGTGACTTTATTTGAACTATTAATAAACACTTAGTTTTATACCAGTATATTGCAAGAGTGCTCCATAATTCCTCACAGACAAATTTGCCATTTTGTGCAGTTCAGCTGATCCTAAATTTAAAAAAATGTCTTATCAGTTAATTTAGCAGTATTATGAAAAATATATATGAAAACCTGGAAATCATATTAGGCCAGCTCCACTCTCCTACTGCAGATTTCCATATTAACTTAAATTGGAGCCAAATATCGAACCCTAAACCTGGTCCAAAACAAAAATATGGCCCATTTTAAATATTCAATGATGCACTGTTACACACCTCAGAGAAGGAGCTGCTCTATGTCACTATACAGAGCACATGATGCACAACAGATAGAGAAAGACCACATGCTAATAACGGCTGCGTTTCAGTGCCTGGATGTCTTCCAGCTGGGCGCGGGTGGGAAGCGTGTTCAAGATCACAGAGGATCAGCTAACCACACTCGCTCGGGCCAGCGCAGGGCTGCCGGAGTCACCATCATGCCATTTCAGGGTTTCAGAGTTAAGCGGTGGCGACATGGTGCCACACAAGAAACTAACCGCATTGCCAAAAACAGAGGGAAACGGCATCAGACATTGATTACAAACTGAATGAGCTAGCCAACAGACATTAGTATAACATGTTTTGCTGTTAGCCACATAGGAGTTATGAGGGGCTGCCTGTGCTAATTTCACATGATTTTGACATGAAATGGTGTTTAAAACCAGGATTTGTTAATTAACAGATTTGCATGAAAATTCATTTAAGCACCAAACTAATGATCAGAATCAGAATGAAGTTATGATACAACAGAGTTGGGATCAAGACCACCTAAACCGAGACAAAGTCCTGACCAAGACCAGAGTGTGTCGAGACAAGACCAAGCCTCTGAAGGGCCAAGACTGAGACCAGGGTGGGGCAAGACTGAGTCAAGACCGAAACCGGACCAATGTACGTTTTACACCACATGACAAATAAGTGGAACATGCAAAGCCTAAGCAACAATAACATTCAATATTTTTCATTTACGTATCTGCCAGGAAATAGGAAATAGCTTCACTGGAAGCAGTTATCCAAACTGATCACATCATAAGTTAAACTCAACAAACCACAGTGGCAGAACACTTCTCAAGACCAAAGTCACTGTTTTACTGGCTTGCAGAGTTGTTATTATGCAAAGACATTCTATGGCTTACTTCTGTGAGGAAAAATAAGGTTAGTGCCAGGCGGAAAACACTTCTTTATCCATTTGATATCCATCTGGACACAGAATAAAATTATTTGATAACAAATAATGCATTTTCTATATTTATTTTTCCCTACTGGTTACTCCCTAACATTCTAAAATGGAAAAATCAATTTTCTGCTCAATTGAAAATGAAAAAATGGTTAAATTTTGAGGCGATTTGGACTCATATTGGCCTATAAAATGAACTGCTTTTCTAGAAGAGAACTACATTTTTGCACATTTTTCATGAGCGCTAACACGTGTTAACATTGCAAATAGTATAATGGCGTTTTTACGCAATTACTTCAGTTTCTGTGCACGGAATTACTCCGAAATAATTCCACATACAAAGGAATGAATATATGGTCCGGAAAATAGGTATATAATATAAGGAATGAATACAAGGTCTTGTGATTCTGACGGTATGTATGTGGTTTCTGTAAGTTAAAGGGATTCTGAATTATTAAAACGCTAATTAATAAACAACATCGACCTCAATGCGTTTTAATAGAACTATTCTCAGAGTTGTGGTCTCAATTTAAGAGGGTGCAGGGATATTGTAGGATAAAAACCAGACAAATTTAGGAGAATACAAGCCTTTAGTAAATGGTGAATTTTGGTTTGAGATGCAGCATATACTTAAAAAGTACCAGATTTCAATCTTTTTCATGCATCTTTGACACAAAATCTGGAGACAAGCACAACAATTACTGCCAGCAAGTTTGAAGAAAAATCAACAAACCAAACATTTTTTCCTCCTTTAATTTTGAGCCAAGTACAAAAAATAAAGAAGACGAATATCAGCAGCTTTATGACTGAAATAAGAAAGGAGAGAGGGAGGGAGTGAATGAAGATCAGTATGTTGTCTCAGTCAGAAACACCACACAGACCTGGTAGCGTTGAGCAAACCATCTAACAACTCTGGGATGTGAACCAACTGAATGTTTGCACTTCAGGTTGGACCAGATTTGGGCTGACCTGGCTGTAATGTTCAAGCTGACACACAAATAACACTGCCAATAGTAAATCTAGACTGCTAGGAGATTTTGTTCCAGAGTTAATTAAAGTTAAATGAAGGCAGATGTGCTAGCCCCTAAAATAACTAGTCACTAGCTAACCAAAACACACAGCGTGATACTTATTATAGCAGTATCCGTGTTGGGGAGGAGCTAATTACAATTGGCGACAACTACAACAGGCTATTTGAAGTAGCTTATCAGTAGTGAAGCTGCTTTTTAAAACACTGTAACTTTTCATAAAATTATTTTTTAGTTACAAATAGTAATGCAGTCTCTACAACTCTCAAAACTCCACAAGTCTTGTTCCTACCAAAAGTTTGCTGTCAGTTGTTTATAATTGGTGCTAAATTTGTAAAGAGTAGGTTCTATGGTCATATTACAGGTTTTTAGAATTGCTTTGGCGCTATTGCCATGATTTTGCAAGTGCATGGTTTCCTAAAGAATATGTTTTGAACATTGGGCAGAGTGGAGAGCATTCTGAGTTTTGTGTCTAGAGTTTGAAAAATGACATGAAGCTTCAGAAACTACTGCCAAAGCAATGGTGAAAACATATCAAAATGACTCTGAAAGGCAATACGGACAGAACTTACACATTTATGCAAGCTAAAAGCGCTCTTATTCTCCAAAACATAAAAAGGTTTTTGTGATTTGACATTATGTTGTTACTAAAAAAATCCTGTTTCACATGTTTTAATTCATCTGCATCAAGAGTATTCTATATCACAAAAATAAGTATTACAGCTTCAATGTAGTTAGCTACTTTTCCTCTGTAGCTTGTAATGTATCTAACTACTATATTAAAGCTGTAGCTTTTGCTACTTTTAATGAAAAGAACGTAGTTTGTAGCTTGAAAAGTTACTATTTAGAAGTAGCTGTATAAACCTGTATAAAGATCAGAATATAAAATAAGCATTGCACTAAAAAAAATACTGTGTGAAAAGTGTGAGAACGAGTTGAAAGATGGAATCAGCAACTCTCAAGACACTGAAGCATTATTTGCGATATGGTCTCCAACTCTAAGAAAAAAGCTGCCTCTCTCTCGTTCTCTTTTTCTCTCTCTCTCATTCTTCTGTCCTTCACTCTTATAATGGGCATTCTGCATCTCTTCATTTCTCAGGCAACAGCTCAGATCACAGGAGAGCCCTCCATTTATTTGGAGCCTCGCGAGGAGAGCCAGGGGCCTGGACCGCCAAGCGTCGGCCGCTAACGCTTTGGTGTCAAATTCCTTGACCGGCTAAATGAGGAGCGTGGTGCGGCGGCGCAGCTCACGGACATGCCTAACAAACCGCTTGGCTTTTTTGCGCTGCTTTTGATTCCTCTGGAAAGCCGGAGACAATCTGGTGCTAAATTGACAAGGAGATGCGAGCGCAGCCGGCCAGGCGAATGAGCGGCTGAGAGCATCTGAACAGGCTTCTGGGCAAGCCATTAGCCCCGGAAAGAGAGAGAGATAGACAGAGGGGCTCGCTAAAGCTGAGCTGAGATGTCTGGCTCACGGCCGAGTCGGCCTGATTAGCGGTCCGGCGAGCACTGACCTGGGCTAGCTAAACATCTTTGGCTGGCGGCAGCAGCGAATCGAACAAAGCCAAATGAAGACATGAGGAGTCTCGTGCATATAGGGGATGCAAATGGGCAGAAAGGTGATTAAACGCGCTCTTTCTCTCTGCCGGCGGCGGTCAAAAGCTGGTTCTGTCCTTTGATCCATCCACCAGGCCCTTGCTAGCCGCCCTGATGAGAGAAGAAGACGAGGATGAGTCCATGCAGGAAGACGGCCGCACAGTCAAGTGCTGCATAATAGGCCTGATGCTACAAGCGGTTAGCGCAGATGTGTGCAGGTTAAGAGATATGAATAAATCACAGATTGGTGGGAGAGAGCAAGGAAAGCTTTGAGCAAATAAAAATAGACCATAAAAGTAAGAGTGGATTGGCAAAAGTGTATTCTGAATGTGTTCTGAAAAGAATTATTTTCCCTGTGTTTAGCAGGTACGATTCTAATTTCACCAATTCAGGCAATTTTAGCCAAAGACTCCTCAGACTCATCAAACATGGGCTCCTCAAAGCAACTTCCTAACAATCCGAGATATAAATAATGTATGCACATGGCAGTTGACAGTATCTACTGTGTATCAGAAAGTGAAAGATTATTTGTCATTGTAAACACATCACACAGTGCATCACAACGAAATGTGAACTTTGCATTTGGCCTATCCGTGAAGAAGCAGTGGGCAGCTGATGTGGGCAACGCCCAGGAAGCACTGCTTGGGAACGGTACCTGGCTCATGGTTATCTCAGTGATACCTTTACCGGCCTGGGATTCGAATCGGCAACCTTCCGAATGCGAGGCTACCTCCCTAACCATTACGATAACAACTGTCCCAACAACTATTGCTGGTGTAGCAAGTATGCAAAGTTGCATTAGCGTGATGCAGCTAATGTAATTACTTAGTAACAAAGTTCTCATTGGTGCTGCTGCTATCATTGTTTCTGACATGCTGTTTACTGTCTTTTCTGAAACAGCTGTTGTATTAGTTTTGCTCTTGTGCCATGAAGAGTGGGGTAATACCACCAGGTAGAGAGTGTCTAATTTTAAAAGATGGAACTTTCATTTTTTTTACGCACTGCAATGGGCCAGCAGGAAAAGTGAAGACCAACTCTCCAGGACAGCAGGGATGTCCGAGTCATTCACTTGGGATAAACGTTTGCTATACTTTTGCCAAACTGCTGACCAGCTGAATGGACAACCGTTTATGTCTGCCAATATCAGAAAGTTTGCCGTAATACAATTTCATTTTTATTTAATTCCGGAGCAAGCTATTGATATAAAGCAACAGACTGTAGTGTAAGGGTTGGGGAGCTCTCCCCGTGAATGGAAGGTAGCTGATCATGGATGGACCAGTAAAGATGCCATTGAGCTTTTTATGAGCAAGGTGATTTCTGATCCATGTCTTGTATTTTCGATCAATGCTTTGGGCTCATTGATCATTGAATCAACAATTTGATGTTGATCACAATAATACTCCACCCTAAGCAGAAAAGATGTGTGAAAGAAAAGCTAAACTGAATTCCTCAAGGAGGGATGGAAACTCTCCCTCTTGCTTTTAATCGCTATGTGACAGATTATGCTTCGGACTAAAGAGTAGCGTCTTGCCGTGCCGCCTTCTCAGATGAGCCCAGGAATTACGTTGAAACAGCAGAGGCATTCTTCATTCCTTGCAGGCCACGCCGTTAGCCTTCGAAACGGCGCTCGATAAAGCACAGTGACAGCATCCTGAGTTCCCCGAACGGTAATCGGAGACGATAAAGCGTCGCTAAGCGGCATGTAACAACAACGATCACAGACCCGATGGCCTTCATCAGAGCTGATTGTGTCGCGGTTGGGCTTAAATTGGGAATCAAACGGCACAGCCTGCAATCAGTGCTGTGAGGAAAAGAAAAGCAAAGCAAATATGTGGAAGCTCTGTGCTGAAAAAGACGAAGCAGACCTCGAACGACGAGACGGCCTCCACATGGTAGGGCATGCTAGTGGGGATCGTTGCTTTTAACATCTTAATTAACCAAAGTTAGCAAGATCTTTTTATTATTTGACTGAAACCCCCGAGAGGCGTGGGTGGCCTCTGCGGTTTATGGAGTTTTTCGGGGGGGTCATGCAACGTGCCTTCATTAAACACGACCTCACCGCTCGGTATGGAGGAGAATAAAATGTGAGTTGTTCATGTTACTTTTAAAAAACAATACACAGTGCTCTCACGAGATCCATCCACTGTGGGGTCTCAAGGATGATGATGATGATGATGATGATGATGATGATGATGATGGGCATTGTGGGTATAATGTGTTTAATATTGATGGTAATAATAACCATGAGTGGAAGAGGGAGAGGGGAAGGAAGAAGGGAGGGGGAGAAAGAGTGAAATCATAGGTCATGGAAGGTCGTATAAGAGGACCGTTGTCTGATTAGGCACAATTTTAGTCTGTGGTAGTCTCAAAAATGGGGGGTTGCATGAAAGAGAGAGAGAGAGAAAGAGAGATAGATCTTTGATGCACTATATGTTGGTCACCCCTCAGCAAAAAGTAGTTTATTCAAGTGTACTACGAGTATACTTATTATATACTAAAACTGAGGCAGTATACTTGGAGTTTACTTTTTATATACTATATTTTATATGCTTAAGAATAGTATAGTGAAGTATACTTATACTGATACTTATACCGATAAGTATAAAGAAAAGTCTACTAAAGTCTAAAAGTATACTTTTGTAATCTTAAAATGACATAAAGTATACTTAAAGTATACTTTTATAAACTTAAAAATGTTCCAATTTAGTCCAAAGAAGTATTAAATTAGTATACTCTCTAGTACACTACAAGGTACATGGTCTGTAGTATACTTGCTATACTTATACTCAAGCATACTTAATAAAATGAACTTCAAGTATACTACTTTTTGCTAAGGGACATGTTATTGGCCACTGCACTACTGTCAACACTGTTGGGGAAGCTACTTTTAAATGATTGCTTTTACTTATAGTTTTAATATAGTAGTTACCCACAAGCTACAGAGAAAAGGTAGCTAACTTTTAACTTTATTTCTTTCCATACTGACCATGGTGGACTCCTTCCTCCAACTCTAGCTTGCAGTTGCAAAGAGCGCACTGTGATGCAATGAAAATGTTCTGAGTGGAAACGGTAGCCTAACAGATACCACTTCTGCCAATTCAGCATGGATCATAAACATCTGACTGTTCCAGATTAGCAAGATTTTGGTTTCACAGCCAAATAAATCTAATAATCTAATAAAAGTATAAGTTGGACTGTACGTATGTGAGATATCTTGACTCTCACTAGATATCTGTGTTTACTTGCTGGAAATGAGCTTTGTGTACAGCTCAACTGCTGTAGAGATGTATAAAGTAGGGATGCACGATTAGGAAATGTTTGGCTGATATTGTTAATGCTTACATCGGCCAATGCCAACAGAGATGCCAGTAAACGGGAAAGGCAGAGTCGAGTGCGTAAAGGCAAGATATTTTGCTTACCAAAGTGAAAACAGCAATAACTCTGACATTTCTAACACAGTGCTAAGTTAAGTGAGTATGAAAGCAGAGTCAAGGGATGGCTGAGCATTTTGAGTGTAGTGCACAAAATTTTAAGAAAAAGTCTCTTCCTGTGGTGTACCGAGTCAAATAGGGGGCATGTGACACACCATGTGCACTACCTAGTGTGTAGAGAGCCGTTAAGTTACAAGCCCGGCTATTTCCTGAGATGTATACTATTGCATAGAAAAGTATGATAAGAGCACCTTACCTACCATACTATTCAGTGCTGCAGTACACAGCTCAGGACACAGCCAGTGTGTGAGTTAACATTCGCTAAGTGAGGCAAACGCAATTTAGACAAGAGGTTTTCTTGAGAATGTTCCACTGCATGACTTTGGACTTGCCTGGCGTACGCATTGCTTTTCCGACGTACAAAAAATGCATAAAATATCGGCTGAGAATATCGGGGAAATCTAAATTGGTCTGATGTTGATGACTTAAAAAAGCAATTATCGACTGATTCTGATATGATTCCGTTATTATCGTGCAATGCTAGTGTACAGGCCATGTAATACATACACTTTCTCGCGGAGACCTTTCCGTTCACACAATGCAGTTAAAGAAAACATAAAATACATAATTCCATATTTTGTGCATTCTTTCATCACCAAATAAAATCACTCAGGAATCCTCCACCTCACTCACACGACCACTAATAACAGTCAGGAATTTACTCTCTCTCTCGCCTCACACACACTCACACATACACCAGTCAGGGTTTCCTTCTACATGCCACTAATTGATTCAGCATGCTAGCAGGAATGCTGCAGCCTCTCTGCCTCTTAGATGTTCTCATTTATTATGCTAAGCGTATACAGCATTCCGCGGCCGAATTCTAATCAGGTGACTTCAATTAGAGTATTCTGCATCCGGCCTTGATCCCAATACACAACAGATACACACAGAGAGAAACACACACACACTTACAGATGTTAGTTTAAAACACTGACTTTTTCAAATGTACATCCTACTTGCATTCGCTCTCTCTTACACGCTCACACATCACAGAAACAGCATGTATTTGTTTGCCCTTTTCAGTCACAAATACAGGCACAAACAGCCACGCAAGGGCTGTGTTCAGCAAGATGAGAAGGAAGTGGATAAACGCAAGCAAGCATCTTGTGAGTGAGGGAGAGAGGAAAAGAGATGGAGGGAGGGGGGGTCTTAATGGTATTACTTGATGTGAGGGGGGCCTGTAAAGTTCAAGGCCCCTGACATGGGCAAATTCAGTGGCATCATTAAACTGCAGTTCTGCACTAATTAACATCCAGAATACAGTGAGGGGAACGAGAGAGAGAGAGAGAGAGAGAGAGAGAGAGAGGGAGAGAGAGAAATACTTTGATTGAGTAAGAGATGTAGAATGGAAGAAAGGAAGAGGAGAGGTAACAGGAAACAGAGAGAGAGTAAGGAGAGCATGAACCTTTGACAGAGTGAAAAATGTACTTATAAAGAGATGTAGACAGAAAGAAAGAGAGTATAGGAACGAGAGAGAGAGAAAGAGAGAGAGAGAGAGAGAGAGAGAGAGAGAGAACAAGAAACCTTTGACTGAGATAGAGAGAAAAAGAAAGAGAGACAATAGGACAGGAAGTGGGACAAGAGAGATCGACAGAGAGAGAGAGAGAGAGAGAGAGAGAGAGGCTGAACAACATCCCTAACAACAAAGAGATGGGATACAGAGAAAGACTGACAGAGATTGTGAGACAGATATGCGGACGAGAGAGAGAGAGAGAGAGAGAGAGAGAGAGAGAGAGAGAGAGAGAAAGAGAGATGTATATCAGACCAGGCTGTATTAAGCTCCATGTGCTTTGCATATTGCTGCATTGTGCCAAGGTGATTCATTATCCAACAGGCCGTCCTTATACTCCTCCACCAGCCGCTGTTAGAACAAAAGTCTAACACACGCACACACACAAAGAGACACACAAAGCGCTATGTCTAGACACCACTTGTCAGAATTATCCTATTCCAACACACACTCACAGACACACTCACACACAGGCTGCAGATGATGGCTCAATTCCATCGCCAATTCGTTCGTTCTCCCCCTCTCCCTCCCTCCGTCTGTAATGTGGTCATTGTGGAGCTTGGTGTCCAGTGTTTTCATATGATCTGCAGTCTAACGGCCAGCGGCTGACAGAACATTCAGGCCCTTTCACAAATGAAGCTAATGGGGTTGGCTCTATGCATGAGTGCACTGAGAGAAAGTAGAGTATTGCTATAGGAGGGGGATGGAGGGATGGAGGGAGGAGAGGTGGACTGGGGAAAGAGAGAGACGGTGAGAGACTGATCAAAATGGAGATTGAGTAATTTTAGCTATCAGCGCGTGCATACAGCACAGTCAGTTAGCTGCCCTCCTACACACACACACATACACACCTCTGTCTCCACAGAAACCAGGCTCCGGATGAACACAAAGAGACACCACACACACACTCTCTCTCTCTCATACACATAAACACACACAGTCTTGCAGTTTTATTCGTGAGGTCCTTCCATTGACTCCCATAATGACTAGATATAAACAATGCTGCAGTTACACCAAACTCCAACCTTCACCTCAAAAACCAAAACCAAATTCTTTTACCTCTTTCAGTTGTTTTACCAAAACATGTTATTTTGTCTATAAAAGCTTTTCTATAAAAGCTGTGATTTTTTATGAGGACTAACTCTCACATACAAAAAATTCCCCACAAAGACATAAAATATGGACTAATCATCTTTTAATGGACAGACAGGTCCTCAAACACACTCAACGTCTTAATATTGATAATGTTATGAGATATGTTACATATTACATATGTGCTTTAAATATATTTTTCTGTGTGTAATAATCAGTACTATTTTGAGATGTATGTTTCTTTCTTTCTAGAGATTTAAGCTGACATTTTAAAAGTGAGAACATTCTTTTGCTCTGGGCGGCGTGGTGGCACAGTGGTTAGCGCTGCCGCCTCACAGCAAGAAGGTCCTGGTGTCAGTCCCCCAGTCGGACATAGGGTCTTTCTGCGTGGAGTTTGCGTGCTCTCCTCATGTTTGCGTGGGTTTTCTCCGGGTGCTCTGGTTTCCTCCCACAGTCCAAAAGCATGTAATATAGGTTAATTGGCGACTCTAAATTGGTCCCGTAAAGGTACCGTCCCCAAACACTGCTCGGCATCGCAGAGGGAACTGTAAGATTTTGAGTGACTTTTGAGGTACAAATTGTGATGATAATTAGAGGGGTCAGAGCATCTCCACAAGTTTAGCAGCTCTTTTTCGATGTTCCTGAACTGCTGTGGTCAGGAACTACCAAAAGTGTGGTCCAAGGAAGGAAATCTGGTGCAGGATCACGGATGGGCTAAACTCGTTGATGCAGAGGGAGAGAGAATGTTGGAAAATGTTAATGCTGTTTCTGATAGAAAGGTTTCAGAACATACAGCGCATTGCAATTTGTTGCGTAAGGGCCTGAGTAACCTCCTCAATATTAGACGGGTGGTCGTAATGTTATGGCAGGCAGACTTGCATACACCAATGAGAGCATCTCAGCGAAATGGTGTGGGCAGGGTTTTAGGTTATTTGTTAGCAGTTGATCACCCCATTAAAGTATAACCTGAGATCTGTCTGCTTTTTTGTAGGTTTGTGTTTGTATGTAAAGGCCAGTCGTAGTGAGTAAAAATGTTTTCATGGAAAAGTTTCAAGGTTTTATGTGAAAAACTAAAGCAGACAGAAGACTTTATTTTGGTTGCTGAGGTGAAGGTTAGCGCTAGGTGTAGTTTTATTTACGTCTAATCATAAAGGGAGTTAATGGAAGGACCTCACAAAAATAGCAAGACTTGTGCGTGTGTCTGTGTATGAGTAAGAGTCAGTATTTTTACCGGAACTGACCTTAAATCTCCTTACAAACAAACACAAACACACAGTTCTCAGAGCTAACCTGCAACTCCCACTGGTAGCAGCCCATCGACTGGCTCACCTACTATACTCTTAGTACACATATAAACACACACACACCACAACCAAACCCTGAGCATCTCTCTACTTGCGGTGAGGGAGAGTAAACGGGCTCTCAGAGTAGCTTCAACTTCATCCCGCTGTCCATCCAATGTCTGTAAGATGTAATCAGACTGTGCTGAGCGGCTAAATCTGCCCAGCAATGTAATGATACATTCATCTACGTCAGAGATGTCCAGTTCCGGTCCTGGGGGGCTTAAAATCTGTGGGATTTGCATCATACCTGGTGAGTCAACTCTGGTGAGCTTCTGCTTGGGACATGATATCAACGTTCTGATCTCAAGTAAAGTGAAAGTGAGTAATCATTTGTCATTGTGAACACATGACAGCACACAGTGCACCACAACCAAGTGTGACCTCTGCATTTGATCCATCCGCGAAGGAGCACTGGGCAGCTGACACAGGCAGTGCCTGGGGAGCAGTTGGTAGCACTGTGGTGCAATGTGTGCTGTGTTGTGGTGTGTTCACAATAACAAATAATCACTCACTTTCAATAAGAGTTCAATTACAGCAAGCTTTGCGATATCGGCAGGTATCAAATTGTTATATTGTAGATGGCGATCGTGCCGCCATCTCTCAGGTGTGAGATGCTAGATGCCTAACCTGCCCGGCCGCTTCTCCAGACCCTTTTATTCTTCTGGCGGTGCGGAAAGTAAGGCATTAATTTAGCATTAATTATAGATCACGTCAAGCCGCATTTCAGTCAGCAGCAGCGGCGCCGCCGCCCCCCCATCTCCCCCCCCTCCGGGCCCCTCGGGGCCGCTCTTAATGACAGTAATTACCAGTGATAAAAAGGCTCATCTAAAATTAACATTTCTCCTCGATAGGGGGAAAATGTAAATAAGGGAGAAGTACAGATGTTATGATTAGGCCCAAATTGCACGTTCCTCTTTTGTTTCCACGCGTGTCGCGCCGAACGACGGGACCCTGACAAAAGCACTGCGGGACTAATGCCGCCGAGCGGAAGCGCTTAACATTTAGATTGTTTCTCTTAATGTGGGGCGGAGCGACTCGCACCACCACATTGGTGTAAAAGAGTGGACTGACCTCTGGGTCGAACAGGTAGAATGTGGAGCCTGCAAAAATAAACTTAAAAGACAAAAATGTTTGTGTTTCTAGCAAAAGATTTTAGAACTGATCTGAGATCATTAAAATCACTATGAAGTATAAAAAGTGATTGTGGTTCTGGATGCAAATGAATGTAGGTTATCAGTCTCAACTCTTCAAGTTCCTCTAGGGCATTAAAGGTTTGCTAATGTGGTGTTGACTTGAATGGAAACCAGAAGGGACTATGCTCACCAGCTTCCATTCGCTGTTAGCCACATTAGCAACCGTGTGCTTCTTAATGTAACAGGACAGTGGCTCTAAAGCTAAACTCTCTCTCTCTTTGTTTCCATCTCTTTGTGCCTCCAGCTTTCTGTCTCTCTCCCCAGCTACTTGTGTCTCTGCTTTTATTCTTTCTTTCCATCTCTTTGTGTCTCCAGGATAGTCTCTGTCTCTCTTCTCCTCTCTGTCTTCATCTCCTTGTGTCTCGAGCTCTCTCTATTGGTCACAATCTCCTTGTGTCTCCGGTTATCCCTCTCTTTCTCTTTTTCTCTCTTTCCATCTACTTTTCATTCCCACTTCCACTCTGCCTCTTTCACTCTCTCTCCATCTCCTTGTGTCTCCAGGTTTCTCTATCTCCCTCTCTTACCTTTTGCTCCTGTTTTCCCACTCTCTATTTTCCCTGTCTCTCTCTCTCCATCTGCTTCTCTCTCTCTCTCTCTCTCTCTCTCCTTTGTTCCCATTTTGGCTGTCTCTCTCTCTCTCTCTCTCTATCTTTCTCTCTGTCTGTCCATCTTCTTGTGTGTCCAGCTCTCTCTGTCTGTCCATCTTCTGGTGTCTCCACATCTCTCTCTCTCTCTCTCTCTCTCTCTCTCACTCTCTCTCTCCCCCTCTCTCTCTCCATCTTCTTGCATCTCCAGCTTTCTCTCTGTATCAATATGTGTTTCTGCTTCTCACTGTGTCCAGCTGTCACACTAAGTGTTTGTCTGTCTCTCTCTCTCTTCCCTTTTCTCTCTCTCTCCATGAAAATTCAGCCTGACGCTCGAACTCACCAAAAATTATATTGCCTGTCTGACAGCTCATTCTGCCCCAGAATCCCCCCAAATTCAACCAAATCCAGCCCTGATTAGTGGGCTAAGGCAATACGTGGAGTCAACCAAAAGTGAGAGATTGAAATCATCACATGGTGAGAAATTAAACAGAAGAGATTATGAGAAAGAGATGTCAAAACACACACACAGTCTCTGTATTACTATCTTTGTGAGGTCTTCCCATAGGCTCCCATAATGACTAGATGCATATAATTTTACTCCTACATCTAATCCTAACCCTAACCTTAACCTCAGTAACCAAATGCACATCTTTTACCTCTTTTAGTTTCTCAAATAAAACAAGCACATTGTCTATAAAGTCATTTTTCCTCATGGAGACCTCTCAATTGTCCCCACAAAACCCCAAAAAACAGATATAAGTGATAAATGTGATAAATGTGATAAATACATGGACACACACACTTACACACAGACCCCTCCAAAATTTCAACAGAGAACAATACAGGGTAAGTCTTCCTCACTCATGGAACATGGAAGGTGAGCTGTTTTATTAATACATTCTCCATAATAACCATTATATATTTCAATCTCGCACACACGCACATATTGAGAGTGTATTTTAACAGATCTCTGCAGAGATATAGAAAAAGAGACATGCTTCTCTGGTGGTTTTCCAATTTTCTCACAGCTCAATCTCTTTATAAATACACTATACACACACCAACCAAGTTGATCATTTTTATACTCCTTCTTTTATGTGCACTGTGCATAAAAGCGCACAGGGGCCCATTCAGTTAGTTCCCATCTACATCATTGCAAACTTCACGTACAGCTTACTCCACACACACACATGCATGCACACACAAACACAAACAGCTTTTCTGGCCGATTCACTGAAGTAAGCTAGACTTGAAAAAGCTGGAGAGCTTAAGAGAGATGAGCTGAGTGAAAGGAAGGTGAAGAGATCTCACAACGTTAGTTTGCATCTTGAAAGCAGAAGAGTGTGCGTGTGTGTGGTGTGTGTATATGAGCGTATGATAAAGCAGAGGCTCTTCAGGATGACACGCTTCTTAAAGGGGCACTCACCCAAACATGTCAATTCTGCTAACAATGAATGGGCATTAATGGGGACTTTTAGCATAAATGGTGTATATAAGCACAGCTGAACTGATGGAGAGCTTTGAAAAGTGAAGCATGTTCAAATGGCTCTACTCGTGTCTGACACACAACATATACACTCTAGCGACTTTCACCGTATAAATCAACAGGCGGCTCGTCAGGATAACACGCTTCTTAAACACAGCGTGCATCAAACAACCAGTGAATTACGGGATATCAGCACATAATATGGCGTTAGCCATTGTGTAAATTGCTAAATCAGGATACTCTCCAGAATAACGCTTCTTAAAGGGCAAGCAACCCAAAACACACCAATACTAATACCAATGAACAAGTGCTAATGGAGACATTTAGCATAGATACTGCATATGATACATACACACACTTAGACACACACACACACTGTAATACTTCCTGTGGGATAAATTACCCTTTGCATTATGGGATATCAGCATACAATATAATGTTAGCTGTTGTGTCAGCTGTACAATTGGGTGGATTTTCAGGATGACGCTTCTTAAAGGGCCAATACCCCCAAACACACTAATATGGTTAACAATGAATGAGAGCTAATTTCAGCATAAATATACGCTGTATCACTGGCTTTCTGTGGCATACATCAACTGATGCATTATGGGCAGAGGTGGGCAAAGTAGCCAACTAAATTACTTAAGTGAAAGTACAGATACCACTATTCAAATGTTACTCCAGTACGAGTGAAAGTCGTACAGTCAAATTTTACATAAGTTAAAGTACTGAAGAACTTGTTTTAAAAAGTACTTAAGTATTAAAAGTACATCTTCTTTCACTGCATTGTTGCATTATTGCCACAACACGTACAATACCTAATGCCTCTGACTAGCTTGTAGACGCTGTAGAATAAGGAATTGGTAGAATATTGCAGAATGAACTGATAAAGAAAACCAGTCATTAGTTTATTTTATGAATTAATTGTAAGACTACACACACCCACAAAACAGCATGGTAGTGTCCTGACCCAGCTCTGGCAGTGTGTGCACACATATATGTGTAGGTTAATCAGGAGGACAGTGCAATAGCTGTAAATGCGGCTCACAACATAAAATCAACATTCCAACCTGCTTAAAACATAGCGCTACACCTCTAGCTTCATGACTTTCCACCAGCAACAATGTTTTGATCAAGACAGAAAACAGCAGAACTGTCTGAACTTGGTTTTATATTTTCAGTCTACAGGCGTGATGTAACCTACTGATTACTGATAGACTGTCACCTGCCAAACAACCAATCACATTTTAGAAAAGGGGGAATAACGTCCACTTCATCCACAGATTTGAAAGTAACAAGTAACGAGAGCCTTGATAGAAATGTAGTGAAGTAAAAAGTACAGTATTTGTCTTTAAAATGTAATGAAGTGAAATTCATAAGTTGCCAAATAAAATACTACTCAAGTGAAGTACAGATACTCAAAAACTCTACTTAAGCACAGTACTCAAGTAAATGTAGTTAGTTACTGTCCATCTCTGATTATGGGATATGAGCACGCAATATGGTGTCAGCAATTGTGTCAACTGGCAAAATTGGGCAGCTATTCCAGACGATGCTTTTTAAAGAGCCAGTACCCCAACACACGCCAATATTGCTAACAATGACTGAGCACCAATGGGGACTCTGAATGCACATTATTATCAGAGCTCTCTTAAAATACCTTAAACTACCTCACTATTTACTACCTACTGTTTACATCAGGCACCTTTAGCAATACAATAACTGTAAATTCTCCTTTCTTCCAATGATGCCTTCAATTCTACATTTAACCTGTGCAGTATAATAATCATGTGCAATATCAGTCATTAAGGTTTACAACCCCACCTTCAAATAGTACTGGAGTGTTCTGTATTTATTGTGTTGCTTGTTGCACCTTTTGTCCTGTTAAATATAATCTTCAGTATTACTATATGTTGCACCGGGGCCATGGGGAAACGCTGTCTCATCACACTTTGTACATGTATAAAGCGACTGATGACAATAAAGTACCTTGAAACCTTGAAACCTTGACTTGCGGCATAAACACTGCATGTCACATACATGCACACCCACCATATACACTGTATCACTATCTTTCTGTCACATACATCAACCAGTGCATTGTGGGATTTCAGAATACAATATAATGTTAACGCTTTTATCTCTAATTGTAGAATCAGGCAGCTCGTTAAGGGCCGGTACCCAAAATACACTAATACCGCTAACAATAAATAAGTGCTAAAAGGACCTTTCAGCATAAATGCTTCATGTGACATGCACAATATATGCTGTGCATCTGTCTTTCTGTGGCATAAACTGTTAGTTGGTTACACCAACTGCAAAATCAGGAAGCTTCACAATGAAGCTTCTTAAAGGGCCAGTACAACAAATCAAGTTGATACTACTAACAGTGAGAACTTCTAGCATAAATTGTGCATGTGAACTCAGCTAAAATGATAAACTGACTTTCTGTGGCAAATATCACCCAGTGCATTATGGGAGTTGGGCACACAATATGGTGTTAGCTGTTGTGTCAACTGGAGGTGTCTGGCTTTGAAAAGCTCTCTCTCTCTCTCTCTCTCTCTCTCTCTCTCACACACACACACACACACACACACTCACTACTGGGGTCTATTTCCTTAAGTCACATTACAATAAGGCTTGATGTGAATGGTAGGGGGGATATATGGCTGACAGCCGCGGTGACGCTGAAATAAAGCAAACGTCTTGTAGGACGTGTCAGATTGTGCTCCCCAGCGATGGCGGATTAAGCAGCAGGGCGGCAGTGACAGAGTTCGGGTGGGGGATCAGTTCTCTACATCAGGCCGAGCTGCTGCCTTTGCACTTTTATAATCCCAGCGCAGCAGACAGAGACGCCAGAGATCACAGGAGAAAGAACAGATGGATATGAGGAAGAAAACTCGACATAAAGCAACTGATGTGAGGGTGATGAAAGTGTGAACAAAACCCCTATTTTGTAGCTTCACCCTCTTCTAGCTGGTACGTACTTAGAGACTTACAGCATCTCTTACATTTTTTGGTAATGTTACAGATGTGGTAACTCAAATAAAACACCAACAAGAAGAAGGCAGAGCAATAGGATGATAAGCGTTTCTTTTGACAAAAAAGACTGGGAAAAAATTTGTGCTAATGGTCATACATTGTCACGGGATGTAAGAGTGAGGTTGATGCAGCTTAAGATATTGCATCGTTTTTATTGGATACCAAGCAGATTGTTTAAAATGGGCTTGTCACATATAAAGTTATGCTGGAAATGTAGTCAAGATGATAGCACTTTAGTCATGAGCTGTCCACAAATACATATATTTTGGGGAAAAGTTCATGATTATGTACGTAACAGGGGTAAGGTTTGATATATGTCCCGCATTATATGTCCTTGGACATTGGAGGGTCCTGGTTGGACTGCCCGAAGCTGTAAAGGATTGGGTAATGATTGGAAGACACATTCTTCTCAGGAGCTGGAAGTCAGCAGGGACCTTTGCGTTTGAAGAATGGACTGCAGAGCTGCGTAAGGTTGCGGCATATAAAAGGATGTCATACAGAATGGTTAATAAACTGCAACAATATATTTTAAATGGAGTAGATATATTTCAGTTATAAATACCAAGCAAACAGAAACATGGTGGAAAGACACAGTATATTTTATGTTGGAATGTTTATATTGTACAAAGCCATATGGTTAGTGGGGTGTCCCTCTCTGGGTTCGTGTGTGAGTGGGGGAGGTGTGGGTTTAAAGTGTTTTTGTTTTTTTAGTATCTGTTTGTTTTTAGTTTGTATCTGTAAAAATGTATATTGTTATTGTAAAAATGAATAAAAAATGCAAGTCAACAAAAAAGACAGTTGTTAGCTACAATATACATTATAAAGAGAAGGTTTCTAACCTCCGTCTTTTCCAAGGTGGACTCCATCCTCCAAATCCATCTTGCAGCTGCCGTGGACGTGCTGTTTTGCAACAAGCGCATGGTACTTCAGCCAATTCACCATCAATCAGAAGCATCTGGAAGACAAAAATAGAGGTGTTGAAACAAATCACATAATTAATCCTCATGCAGACATGGACAAAACTGCATTGATGCAGTGGTCAGTGATATGCAATCCAGTTCCACTACTGAAATCACTTTTTAAAAAAATTATTATTATTATTATTTTTCAAAACATTTCCAGATGAGCATCTTTTGGGCATCTTTCTAAACAATTACTTTAATGCAAATATCTAAAATACCCAGTGGTGGTCTCTGGGACAGAACCAGTTGAAAACCCTTGGATTACATCATAATGATATTGCTTGGTAATTTATGGTTACAACATAAAAATTCTAGTTAAAACGAACATCCTGGTAGTAACAATGGCTATCTGTCAAAAAATCCTATTTTTTAAAGACAGAAAAATATCAGTATATTTTGTCATACTATCTGTATTAATTAAAACTGTTTAAAAGCAGCATCACTACTGATCATCTACTGAGAAAGGTAGTTAAGTTAGTAGCACCACTAATTTTCGATAGCCACTTCTCAACGCTGGTGATACCATATAAAAAGTCGATAAACACTGCTGTATCTTTTTCACTTATAACAGCACAATGTACACACTACCGTAACTGTCAAACTCTAAATCATAGCAGCTCAGCTGGACTTCTGTAGTTACAAACTACAGATCAATAACAAAGGAGCCTTATTAATTATCATGAAGATAAAACAAAAGTATAAAATCATCCATGTGGAATTGTGCAGTGAGCAAGCCTGATATGGTCCAAGGTGAAAACTGCCTTCTGTCTTGGCCTTCTCCCAAAGGGTTTTATGAGGAATCTCCCTGAGAGGCTTGTCCAGCCATGTCACATGTGTTGCACACCTGTTGGCTGCTTTTGATAACCATTTATAGAACATACCAGCTAATGATGCATTTCAAAATGTTTAAAGATAAAATTATTAGTGTTAGTATTTCTTCTTATTATTGAAATGTTACAAATCTTTAGACCTTTTAATATCCAGCCAATTCCTAAAGAAGAGAGCAGTGTGTATAGGTACAAACCACTTATTCCTGTCTGTCTGAACATGCAGTGTTATAGTGTTAAAGATTTCAGTCTTGTCTCAAATGGGCGATATTTGTACTCGGTCTTGTCATGGACTCGGACAAAGAGGACTCTGGATTTTATTTCGAGACCAGCCGAGACCACAACTCTGAGAATATTACTATTAATGAAATGTTTACTCCCTGATTGGATAAGTTGTGGTTGTCTGGGAAAGACATCAAGCAGGTTGGCTGTTTAGCAACTACCCCCTTATCTGTGACTGCCACCGTAGTTTGTTGAGTTTAATTATAGATACACTACCAGTCAAAAGTTTGGACACACCTTCCAATTCAATGTTTTTTCTTTATTTTCATTACTATTTACATTGTAGATTCTCACAAAAGGCATCAAAACTATGAATGAACTGTGTAAGGGCTATTTGACCAAGAAGGAAATGAATGTAGTGCTGCGCCAGATGGCCTGGCCTCCACAGTCACCTGAACACGTCCAATCGGGATGGTTTAGGATGAGAGGGACCATAGAGTGAAGGTAAAAAGGCCAACAAGTGCTCAGCATCTCTGGGAACTCCTTCAAGACTGTTGGAAAACCATTTCAGGTGACTGCCTCATGAAGCTCATCAGGAGAATGTGCAAAGCAGTGATCAAAGCAAAGGGTGGTTATTTTCAAGAATCTAAGATATAAAACATGTTTTGGGTAATTTCACACTTGTTGTTTACTACATAACTCCATATGTGTTCATTCATAGTGCCTTCAGTGAGAATCTACAATGTAAATAGTCATGATAATAAAGAATAAAACATTGAATGGGAAGGTGTGTCCAAACTTTTGACTGGTAGTGTATGTAAGAGAGAAATACTGAATAAACATGTTTAATGTTGCTTAGTGTATGTTGTTTGCTTTGTTCAGCTTTTTTTGAGGGTTGCTTAGGCTTTGCTTGTTCCACTTATTTTTCATGTGGTGTAAACCGTCGATTGGTCCGGTCTTGGTTTTGACCTGCCCTGGTCTCGATCTAGGCCCTTCAGAGTCTTAGTCTTATCTTGGCCTTGACACACTCCGATTTCGGGCAGGACTTGGTCTCGGTTTAGGTGGTCTTGACTACAACTCTATGAACATCATAGTGTGTGTGTGTGTGTGTGAGTGTAGGTGTGAAAGTGAGCGCTACTGTGTAAGTAGGTTTAAACTACCCGATTATCCCATGAAAAACAGAAGATTTTTGTTGTTTTGTGAGGACATTTTTGTATGTACTCCTTGTTAGGAACAAAGTGTTTTTATAGAAACATTCTGGAATTTTAAAAAGTAGAAGTGGAACGTAGTCATTATTAATAGCAAGACTGCTTATAGAGCTGACACGTGAAGGGAATCTGTTTTTTGGAATTTGTTTTGATCTCTACAGTTCTGAGGGATGTAAAAACTGAAAATAAGATTAATGTGCATATGACAACATAAACTCCCATGTTCTAATCATTTAAAAAGAAAGACAAAGTAAGAGCCTCCGGGCCACATGTAAGCGCATGCATCAAGCGCCATGCCGCTTTAATTAGAGCAGGTTTAATCCAGCGGAAACCAAGTGCTGTGCACATATATTGTTAAAGACGACATTAAACATTCATCATTTACACTAATTAAAAAGCCCCATGGATGATGTATCAGTTAAATATGTATATTTATCTCTAAAAAGCTCTGAATTAAATATTGGGGTTTGACAAGTAGAGGACATGATGGAACAAGGCCCATCCCACTGTGTGTGTGTGTGTTATTTGAGTGTCATCAAAACAGTGACATAGTTACATATTAAACGCCTGTCCACCGGTGCGCACGTGATCTCCCTCATTAATAATACTAATGGATTCTTTAATTGCGTCGGTACAGGCAACAATTTTCAGAGCGTCCCAGAACGAGGCCTCTAATGCCTTAATAACGGCACTTCTCTGATGAATAATGGCTCACGTAGATGCCGAGGACGAGCGATGCCTCAGAACAGAGCTGGGGGAATGTAATTAAGTGGCACAAAGTCCAGCTCGCCCTGCACGCGGCCATTGTGACTAGCTTGTTCCCTGCGGCACGGACAATCAGACGCAGAAAGCCCTGTTGCTCTGATAGTCACAGCCTTCTGCAATCAGAGAGGACAAGTGTTTAGAATCAGGAGAGGACGGTAAACAGGCCGTGCTACAAAGCGTATTTTTGATTGCAGGAAGATGCAAAATGCATGAGCATCCGCCTCTGTTCGAGCTTAGGTCAGACTGCCAACCTAGACACAACGTTTACCAAAAGCAAAGCAAAAAGACTTTTCATGTACTGATGGAGCAAAATGTTAACATGCAAAGTTTTCCAGTTGGTAGTGTAATGGTTACGGGAGTTGGCCCCATGATTGGAAGGTCATAAAGACAAATAATCGCTGACTTAAAAGCACGTAAGTTGAGAGAATTGGCACATCAATTTTGCAAATAAAATTCTCATTCTTTTAGGAAGATTCCCAACAATCCAAGTCAAACCCAGTCCATTTTATCCAGGCATCGTGTATAGAAACAAACTTGATGGTAAGGCGTGTGTATCAAACTCTGACTCGTGCACACAACTTTTTAAGAGTAAGGTGGCGATCCAGAGGAAATGATGAATTGAAGTTATATTGAAGGAAAATTTGAGTGCTGTCACTAAACATGTAATGATTCCTGATGCTAGTGAATCATAACATTTAATATCACTCAATTTGTCATTGTGAACACACCACATCACAGCACACAATGCACCAAAGTCAAATCTGACCTCTGCATTTGACCCATCCATGAAGGAGCAGTGGGCCGCTGACATGTGCAGCACCCGGGGAGCAGTGCTTGGGGATGGTGTCTTGCTCTTGAGTACCTCCGTGGTACCTTTCCCATTGCGGGATTCGAACCAGTGACCTTCCGATCACTGGACGAACTCCCAATTGTAACACTACCATCTGCCCCAAATGTCTTCCTGGAGCTATTTGAGGGTAAGAGTCTTGCTCTTTTGACACTCTGCAGCTTTGGCTCTGAGAGAATTCGAACCCTCAATCTTATGGTCACTGCTTACTTAAACCACTGAGCCACCACGCCTCTACTTTATTATTTAAAAATCAGTGGCTTTATTTGTGATAGTGAGAAGACTAAGAGTTGGTTTTATTTTTTGTAAACTTTTTAGTTGTTTATGCATATGTAGAATTATTTCAACACACTGTTTTAATAATGAGGCCCCTGGTCAGGAGTTAGCAAAAGTGGTCCAAGCAAGGACAACTGGTAAACCAGTTCATGGGAGGGCGATGAAGCATGCATGTTCATGGGGGCCAGGTCTCACTGGTGCACTGGAGAACGAAAGGCTACCCCATGTTGTCCGACCCACTAGAAGAGCTGAAAATGGTAATGCTAGCCATCACATAGAGAGAGGTCAGCTGTTTAAAGCAAACGGACAAGTTTTCCTTTTAGCAAATGCCCTTATTATCCAGTGTGACTTCCATTCCCTACACTGCACAGACTTTGGCCCATGAGATGGCTTTGCCAAGGACTGTATTACCCAGAATTCTGTGTATTTCGGGTATCACAACCTGACTGCACGTCAATGAGGAGAAAAAGAGACTATTTAGTGAGATACATCTAGAAATCTAGAACTGGAGTCAAGACAGCCAACGAGATGCAAATGACCACTTTGGAATTTTCTGATCTGTAAAAATGAATTAATGTTAGTGCAACAAGCTCCCTGTGGGGTTTACCGTGCTCAGCTACAGCGTGGGAAAGGCCTGCACTTTGTACTGGGAGTGCTGTAGTGATGTGAAGTGTATAAAAGCAGCACATGAGGTTGTAATAATGGTGAACTGGTGTACATCTGAATCTAATCATAGCAGTTATTCATTATAATACTGTCGACTGCAACACAGGCATATGAGCCAGAATGCTTCTAGCAGATGCTCGGGACACTGCTGAGGTCAGCGTGTGACTAGCCGAGCCGAGCCGAGCCGCTGCAGCTCAAAGCTGAGCAGAATCTCCACCTGGTTTTAGTAAGGATCTAAATCATGAGCTTCACCACAATACAACATTATATGTTTTATAGGCCACAATCCAATGTCTGCCGATATCACAAATTCTCCTACAGTATAATTTCGAGTCAGTTCAGGAGCTATCGATCAAAGTCAGAAGTCACATGCTTTTTTAACTTTCAATCTTATCAGTGAAAGTGAGTGATTATTGGTCATTGTGAACACAGCACAGCACACATTGCACCACAATGCAATATGACCTCTGCATTTGACCCATCCGTGAAGGAGCAGTGGGTAGCTGACATGCCAGGGGCGCAGTGCTTAAGGATGGTACCTTGCTCATGAGTACCCCAGTGGTACCTTTAGGTCCTGTGTCCCCCAAACATGTTTTTTTCCACCAAGAGCACTCAAAACCTCACTTCCAGAGCACTTTTTCAGTGCTTTCTCTCAGCACTTGTTGCTAAGTTATGAAAAATGCCATTGGGCACTTTCACGTTTGTTCCTATTTCATCGTGTTTCTTTGAGATCACTAGTTTAGCCAACAAGATGGAGAGAAATTGCATCTTAGCATTAGTGGCAGTGTTTGCAAAAGTTTCTCACATCTTGAAGATGAGTTTGGGGGCATGAAATCATTGCCAGCTGCTCCAGATACGCCGCCATTTGTAGTGAGTTCTTGACGGTGTATGCCTCGCCCCCTTCCTCAATTTTAATTGGCTAGCAAGAGACAAGTGACATTGACGAGCGCAGCATTGAATGGATTTCAACTTGAGGCGCTCCGAGAGCTGCTTCAAAAAAACGTCTCCACCAGTATTTCTTTTTACTCAGAATGTGCTTAACGCTCTGAACACTAAAGCTTACAAGATTTGTATTAAAAAAATAGCCACTGCCACTGGAAAAAAATGTATTCGGTGGACACAGGCTCTTACCAGTCCAGGATTTGAACCACTGACCTTCCGATAATGGGGCAAACTCCCAAACTGTTACACTACCAAACTGACCGATCAAATCAACAATATTAAATCAATAAAATCAAAGATATTATTTGATTTTTTTTTCCTGAGCCCAATCAGATATTTAAATGAAAACATTCTCTTTAAATAAAAAATACAATTATAAAGTGAATATACACTACCAGTCAAAAGTTTGGACACACCTTCCCATTCATTTTTTCTTTATTTTCATTACTATTTACATTGTAGATTCTCACTAAAGGCATCAAAACTATGAATGAACTGTGTAAGGGCTATATGATCCAGAAGGAGAGTGATGGAGTGCTGCGCCACATGGCCTGGCCTCCGCAGTCACCTGACCAAACCCAATCGAGATGGTCTGGGATGAGATGGACCGCAGAGTGAAGGAGAAATGGACCAACAAGTGCTCAGCATCTCTGGGAACTCCTTCAAGACTGTTGGAAAACCACTTCAGGTGACTACCTCATGAAGCTCATCGAGAGAATGCCAAGAGTGTGCAAAGCAGTGATCAAAGCAAAGGGTGGCAAGAATCTAAGATATAAAACATGTTTTGGGTAATTTCACACTTTTTGTTTACTACATAATTCCATATGTGTTCATTCATACTGCCTTCAGTGAGAATCTACAATGGAAATAGTCATGATAAGAAAGAATAAAACATTGAATGGGAAGGTGTGTCCAAACTTTTGACTGGTAGTGTATGTATAATATATAAACAATGTTTTCATTCTGGATTGATGCTTTGGGTGCGTCATTCATTGAATCGATGTGTTGATGTAGACTGATGTATCGTTACCACCTTAGTTGTTAAAGGGAATACAAGTAGGCTGGAGAATGTGGGCTGGACATGAGGTGTGTGTATGTTGTTTCTGTGTGTTATGCGTTGCATCCAATAGTTCCTGCATGATATCTCTACCTACATCCCTGCTAGGCCAATCCCAAATGTACACAGACTGCTGCCTCCGCACACACACAAATTGCACACACCTCTTGAGCTCCTTCTACATACACATCTCCCCAATTCCATAGACACATAGCTCTCCTGCTGTCTACACACACACACACCAAGGTACACAGATCTTCTACTCCCCGCACGCACACAGTCTACTGCTCTTTCTCCACACACACACCCAAGCACACAATGCTTTCTCAGTCCTTCAGCCCATACACTCATCCAAACTCGCCCACACACACATACACTCTACCCCTTCCTGGCCATCTCATTCAGAGCCCTCAAGGGGGGGGGAATAATGAGCTCTGTGTGTGTCTGTGTTTGTGTGAGCACTGCCCGGTGTTACAGGAACAGCAGGGGGCCACTGCAGGACCAAACAGGGCTGAAGCGAGAATGCTGGGTTGTACTTCATCCCGGTTTAATGCAGGTACACACTGTTCTGTCCTCCACTCACACTCGCAAAGACACACAACCCACTGATACATTTA
Source organism: Distichodus sexfasciatus (assembly GCA_032718565.1). Taxonomy (NCBI): domain Eukaryota; kingdom Metazoa; phylum Chordata; class Actinopteri; order Characiformes; family Distichodontidae; genus Distichodus; species Distichodus sexfasciatus. The sequence goes on from JAVGVS010000046.1 coordinate 2,810,212, forward strand.
ACTGGATCCAGTAGATGAAGTCCACTTCCTGCACTGCACTTATGAGGCGGGACAGTGCTGTTGATGCAATGTTTAGTAACAGCTTGACATAATCACCCGAATCTCACCGTTGCAACCACATCTCCCAGCAGGGCTGCCAGTAACTAGGACAGCAATGTGAGTATTAATAAGAGTAAAAACTTTTATCACCTGCGTTACCTGAGTGCTACGCATGCGGCATGCTAAAGCGACAACACACACGGTAGAAAAAAGAGGTACTGGCTGTTGTTTACGAATTTGCATTCGTTCCATAATTCATCAGTTTCAAGGCCACAAAGTTCTTCCCGTCATAAACAGATTATTTTCCTGCTTTTTTGGCTGTTTGTATAGATGCAGATCATCATAGCAGAGTAGGGCTGTGTATTGTAAAGTAATTTACCAATGGTATCGGTAAAGTTACCACTGAGGTAATCATGAGCAAGGTAACGTTCCCATGCGCTACCAAAACAGCTACGCACTGCTCCTTCACATATGGGTCAAATGCAGAGGTCACATTTGGTTGTGGTGCACTATGTGCTGTGGTGTGTTCACAATGACAAATAATCACTGACTCACTTAAATTATCCGGTTCATTCAGTAGATTAGGATGATGTGTGTGTGTTTTATACCAATAACATGGGGGTCATACAAAAAATGTGTAGTGCTGAGCAACAGTCGTGAGCCACTCCTTATTTTATTTAGAATAGAAAATAATACAATTTATTTCAACATGTGCAAACATACATGTAGACCGCATTCCTCAAGACTACATTATAATCACAAGAAATTCTGTTTTTTTGGTAGGAAAATATGAAGAAATGAGTTTTCCACAGTTCTGTACACTCAGGACAAACTACTATAGCAATTTTGACCATTTATTATCAAAATCCACTGAATTAGCTAAACATTAAATGTATATCATTTATGTAAAATTTTCATAATAAACTAGCATTTTGAACAATAATGTCACTGAATTGCATTTTACACCTAAGTTAACTTTATTTTCTGTGATAACATATATATCCTAACTTAGTTTACATGTTTACATTTCTACTAGACCTTTCAATTCCAACAGCGGCCACATGAACTGCAGTTCTACAGCAAAACAAAACAGTTTGAAGCTCAAATTTTACTCCCGAAGACCACAATGTTTGAGTAATTCTCATACCACATAAACAAAGCAATCACTTTGGAACTAGCTTGAAAAGACACATGCAGGGTTTGGATAATCTTTGAGCTTCCATGCTTAAACATTTGTGCAAAATTATAAAATCAATCTTGCAATTTGCTGAAACCATATCCCACATCCCGCTTAACAATAAAGACAAATTGAATGCAAAGATTGATCTTTAAAACCCAGCTCTAATTAGGCAGTGCTTCTTCTTTTCCAAAACTGACTGAAGATGTGTTGTGGAGCATCACAAGAATTAAAATATCGCTCCAAAAAACAAAGATAAAAATGGCTTTGCTTTAGGTTTGGCCTTCACAAAACTGGACAGCCAAGCGTCTATCTAGCGAAGGTAATTCTAAAATAATTTAACCACACTCAAAATCCACTTATAAAGATATATCAAGTAATGGCTTTGACCAGAGCAGATGAAGCCATTTCAAAGCCAATTTCCTTTGGACTCATCAAGGTTGACCATTTTTGCAGCCATAATAATCCATCGGTGGGCCAGTTTCATCCCAACTGGACGAGAGGAGATAGAGAGAGAGAGAGAGACAGACTGGTGCTAATGTCCCATATAAAAACATAGTGCCAAGAACAAAGAGAAGAACAGAATCAAAATGGAAATAACACTCTTCTTTTTTGTCGTAAGGGAAAGACGATTGGTGTGTGGTGTGTATGTGTGAGAGGGAGATCTGGTCAGCACACAGCCCTTAAATCTTCATATCGCCAAAAAAACAATTCTGTCACTATGTCATTTTCACATCACCCATTTATTCCAGGACGAAAATGATATTTGACAGGGCTGAGTCAAGTGAAGTATAGAAGGTTTTCTTTCTACATAATGTATTTTTAGTTATGATGTAATTCTCTTCATGTTTATTCAGTATCAATAAGTTTCATTGTCTTATTCATATAATGGAAAATCATTATGATTAATGATATAGACTCTTAGACTCTGTATATATACACACACACACACACACACACACATATTCCTCCCACAATCCAAGAGCATAATTGGTGAATCTAAACTGGCCCTGTAAGGTGTGACTGTGTGTCCTGCGGTGTATTGGCGCCCACCCAGGGTTGATCCCCACCTCGAGCCTGTAGTCCTGGGATAAGCTCCGGTCCCCGTGACCCCGATAGGGATGAAGTGGTTCGGAAAATGAAAAGTGTTTGTCAGTCCCAAAATTTCAGAATTATTTACAAGTTTACATGTGTCATTTAGCACATGCTCTCATCTAGTGTTACTTACTCTTCCTAAATGTTGTCCACCAAACATGTTTTTTGCACTGAGAGTGGTCCAAACCTCACTTCCAGAGTGCTTTCTCAGAGCTTCTCTCAGCGCTTATTGTTGCTACATTATGAAAAACGTCATCAGGCATTCCACGTTTGTTCCTATTTCAAGTAAACATTGTAACATGTTCCTTTGAGATTGCCAGTTTAGCCGACATAGAGATTAGAGATTATATGAGACTCTGCACGGCAAAATCAGTTGTTTGTCGCAACAGAGATTTCCGAGAAAAATGACCGTTTATGTTGCATGGGGTAAAATTTTGGATGTTTTGTTTTTAGTGTTTTGAAACAGTGGAAGGTCTATACTGTACTGTTGTGAATAAATTTCACTGAAAAACTTACTCTTTCCATCCTAAAAACGTGACTTTCTTGAGGTGAGGAATTCAATTCCAGCAGAATGTTAAAAGTTTCAGTTTTGACCGCTCTACTTCAATATTTACGCTAAATCCACTGGTTGACTAGCGTGAAGATATTTCTCCGGAATCTATCTTCGTCTCCCGAGTTCAGTTAACCTAACGCAGGTAGGCTATCCGTGTGGCTGTGAATGCAGCGTAGGCTACCGTACATGCAAGCGTAGCTGTGACCACACCGAGCATCTGTGAGTGCTACGGCGATAGTCAACTTCAAAGGCAGATTTCTCAGTTTCTCACTTGGCGTGTCAGGAGAAACCCGGCTCCTTTGAATGTTGATATCTCAGTCATATGTCGTCCAATTCATTCGATATAGGTATCGTTTTGAAGCTTGATTTATGCACTTTCATGAAAACATAATAACTCAAAAATTTGCGACAAGTGACTTGTTTTGCCGTGGAGAGTCACATACTGTATTTACAATGGAAAGAAATTGCATCTTGGCTTTAGCATCAACATTTGAATGAGTTAGCTTCTCCAGCTGCTCCAGATACACCAGCTTTGTTGTTAGTGAGTTCTTGACTGTGTATGTTCCATCTCTCCCTCGATTTTGATTGTCTAGCAGAAAAGGAGTGACATTGACAAGCCCAGCACTGTTGTAAATGTAGAACAGATTTTAATTTGAAGAGTTCTGAGTGGTGCGGTTTAAAAAACATCTCCACCGACATCTTTTTTTCTTGCTGAAGGCGCTTAGCGCTCTGAAACTGAAGATCATAGGATATGTATTAAAAATAGGCGTTGCCAGCACAAAAACACATTTGGTGGACACAGACCCTTAAAGGGACTCTCTGGAGCAGCTCGGGGTGAAAAGGATTTGCTAAGGCACAGTAATCATGGACTTAAGGCTCTTCTGGAATGCGACCCTCCAAACCTTAGAGTCACAAACATGGGAGTTAAGACACTTTTAATGCAAAGCCAATATCATCCGTTGTTATCTGAGCTGCCAACTTCTGGCAAGAGCAGTCAGAGCACTTGCCCCGTGATTGAAAGGTTGACGGTTCGAGTCGCAGGACCGGTAAAGGTACCACTGAGGTACTTCTGAGCAAGGTACCATCCCCAAGCACTGCTACCTGGGCACTGCCCACTGCTCCTTCAAGGATGGGTCAAATGTATGCATTCACATAATCACTCTCTTTCACTTTCAATGCAGATCCAGCTCACTTAGCGCTCCAAAAAGGCCAGCGAGAAGGCCAAACTCGCCATTAAATTCCAGAAAACATGAAATGTAATGGCAATTGGAGAGAGGAAACAGGCAAGTCAGATGTAGGTGTGCAATCTCTATAAGACTTGTCTGCTTCACCGTTTGGCAGCAGGTTTGGTTTTGCGCCAACCTGGCATGGTGTGCCAAGGGATCTGCTTAGATTCACATAAACAAACCAAGCACAAATCCTGCACAGATGGACAAAACAGATCCAGCCACAGACACACACATGAAGTGCAGTGTGGAAATTGGAAAATTATCTTGGTTGTTGTTCCTGACCTTAGTTTGACCTTTGTGACCCTAGCAAACTTTTGTAGCGCTGTGTTTCAGAACAGCCAGGTTGGACAGATGGAGGGGAGTGTGAGGAGGGTCGAAGCTCGTTTTGTGCGTCATTTGTGCTACTCACATCTCATGAGGTTCGTTCACTAGACGTCCAGATCCGTTTCGGTATCACGCTGCCGTTCTTCAAAGGCCGATTCGTCCCTGGATCTCGGCCCTTTCTCCACTTACACACCGAGGCTTCCTGCTGGCTGAGCTGGAGACATATGGACACACGCACAAACACACACACGCACACGCTCACAAGAGCAAGAACTACAGGAGGTCGGCCCAGCAAGACACAACTTATAAAGGTCTTTCATATCCTCGCGGCTCTCTTCAGGGGCACCGCGGCTCAACATAAGACCTCAGGAAGAAAGAGCAGCATCCGTCTGATGGATTTGTGCCATCTAGAAGGATATGAGAGTGAAAGACGACCGGCTTCAGCCTCTAAACAAAAGCAGAGACATGGAGACCCTGCAGATTTCATGAACTGGGGCACAACTGTGCCATACTTTAATTTTCTGGCCCCTTTTTTCCTTCAAATGCATTTTTCTCTCAAAAAAAGGGAAAAGAGCAGTACACTGTAGCAAAAGTTAACATTCACAATCTCAGAACTCCAAACCCTGCACTGGAACAGCTGTCCAAACCTGATGAGACATTTAAAATGCATTATAATACCCAAAAGGTCTTTATTTTGGGGGATAAAAAATTTTACTTTAGTGTTTCTTTGGGCTTAAATTATTGATAAGCACCAGGGATGGGAATTGATTTGATCAATATCAATGCCTTTGTTGATCAATCCAATTCCTTACCAATTTTCTTGTAGTTTTTTGAGTATGAAAACAGTATTTCTACACAGTCTTCTGCACCAAAAAAAAAACATTTTATTTTTCCCAAAATGATGCACAAAACTGTGGACATGAACACACTCATATTCATATTCAGAGTTTTTATTATGCAGAGACATTCTATGGTTAGTACCGTTAGAGCCATTTTATGTTGCATGAATGTTCAAATATGTGGATTTAATATTTCATAACTATTTGTAGTAGAAGTTAGAGCTATAAAGCTAATTTGAACATTAGAAGTAATACATAGTTGCCTTACTTGTCGTAATCTGATTGGTTCCTGAAATAAATACGTATATATAAAGATGTAAGAACGTACGTAGACTAGACCTGTGTTGAAGTCGAGAACTCAGGAGTGTTACAGTCTTTTGACCGTCAAGTAAAGTCTCTTTGCAGTCCTAAGAATTCATCTTTTGCTTGTAAAAGTCTAAGTTGTAGTAAAGAAAAAAGACAACAAAAGAAAAGATTGGACTCAAGACTCTTTTTTGGATGTGTCGCGTGCAAAGAATCTTCGGAGTTCGAGGCCAGTGAGACAGCACGAGCTGCACTCACAAGTATTATGAAGAAAACTATGCATTTTTTAATATTTTTTTTTACTCTCTAACATTATAGAATGGGAAAAAATATTTTTTTTCCTCATGGTTGAAGGTCAAGTCGCAGAGAGCATGACGTAATGTTACCATGATGCAAAACCTAGGAGAAACTGGAAAACGTCGTGCTGGGAAGTGAGAGAAATGTTAAGAAGATTTGATAACGTTGGAGGTGTACAATTCTGAAGGAACAGATTCAATTAGAACTGATCAATTAGAACTGATTCTGAACGGGAACTGGTTTTCAATTCCCACCCCTAGTCAAATCTCTAATAAAATTATGTCAGTACACACTTTTAGATTATAGTATATGATGGAAATATCATTATCTAGGATTCTATTAAAACCTGAACCTTCTTTTCTCATTTATTTCTATGGATGGACGAAATGGCAATTATTGACCGACGCTAATATCTGATATTTTTCATGCTTATATCGGCCAGTGCTTATAAATGAGAAAGGCAGAGTCAAGCGTGAGCACATAAAGAGTTGAGTGCCAAAAGACAAGTTATTTCTCTAGTCAAAGTTCCACTTCATGCTCAGAATTTTGGCACAAAAAATTCCTTACATTTTAAGACAGAAGGCCTGGGCCATGTAAAATCCCACTTCAGACTTTGGACATGCCTGGCATAAGTGCTAAGTTTCTGACGTACAAGAAATGTGTCATCAAATTCTGGCTGGAAATATCTGGCAAATCTAAGCATCAGTCCAGTGCTGATGACTCTTAAAAAAGTCATATCGGCCTATTCCGATGTGATTCTGATATTATCGTGCATCCCTATTTCAATTCTACTTATAGATTTGGGACTTTTCAAAGTAGACATGATTTTAATCTGGTTTACAGAATTCCAGGCTGAGCAAGTCAAGTATGGTAAAGCCAAAGGTTAAAAAAAAAAAAAAACTTATTGGAGGCATCAAGACCGTTATTTTAGCAGTTGACACATACCAGCAGGGCATTATAATGGGCAGTGGTGTAGTTAACACAGGGTAGAACAGAGGCATCTCTCTCTGTCTCGCTCTCTCTCTCTCTCTCTCTCTCTCTCTCTTTCTCTCCAGAATCGGGCCTGTGGTGCTAATGAAAGCAATTAGATAAACCTGTAGTAGGGGGAGAGCTAGCGGAATATTAGCACCTAATAAAAGAGTGATATAAAATTTTATTACACTGAAGTCAGGCTAAATTAAAACACCGGTCCCAGGGGTGAGACGTGAGGGAGGGAAGGAAGGAAGGAGGAGTGGAAGCCACCTCCCCTCATCCAGAGAGATTTATGGAAATTAATATTAATAGAGATGGAAGCGGACAAAAAGGGAAAGAGGAGAAAAAATACGTGTAAAAAGGCAGAATGTGCAAAAAGAACACAGTGTTAGCATCGCTCCTTCCTGTTGAGATTATGAGTTGAATGCAGAAGCACACCCCCCTGTCTTTTTTCTCCGTTTTTGGAAGGTCTATGAAGAAGTAGAATAGGTAGAATAACATGCACAAACCCATCCCTGAGCTAATTAATGCTAATTTCAACAACCGAGCGCCAGGTTCCACTAGCATTTGATGCTAACACTGCACACTGCCATTTCCATAAGTCTATTAGTAAAGCTTATGATATTACAAAAGAAAGGTTTACATCTACAGCATTGATCAAACTTAGAGTGAAAGTGAGTGATTATTTGTTACTGTGAACACACCACAGCACAGCACACAGTGCAGCACAACCAAATGTGACCTCTGCATTTAACCCATCCATGAAGGAGCAGTGGGCAGCTAACTAGCACCCAGGGTACCTTGCTCATGAGTACCTCAGTGATAACTTTGCCAGCCCTGGAGTCAAACCTGCGACCTTCTGATCACGGGGCGAACACCCTACCGTTACGCCACCAACTGCTAACTGCACGAAAATGAAAATAACTAAATAACTGCAACTAAATGAAAATAAATGTTAAAAATCTGTCAATTTTTAGAAGAATCAAATCAAAGTAAACTTTGTCATCCGAGCTACCCACAACTATACAGAGATACGAGACGTGACTCCAGATTTTACAGTTATGGTTTCTACGGCACAGTCTAGCACTGTCACCTCACAGTAAGAAGGTCCTAGGTTGGATCCCAGGTCAGTCATAGGGTCTTTCTGTGTGGAGTTTGAATGCTAAGCCCGTGTTCATGTGGGTTTTCTCCAGGTGCTCTGGTCTCCTCCAGCAGTCCAAAAGCATGCACTGTATGTTGATTGGTGACCCTAAACTGCTGCCATAAGTGTGAATGTGTGTGTTTGTGTGTGTAAGTGTGTGTGCCCTGTAGTGTGTTGGCGCCCATCCACGGTTGGCCCCCGCCTGTTGTCCCGGAATAGATTCCCACAGCCTAAACTGGAATTGAGCAGTTCAGATAATGATTGAACGAATGAATGATGAATAAGATACAAAATATAAAGTATATGCTAGAACTAAATGAAAATGTGGAATTTTAGTTATGTGAGGTATTCAATAATATTTGCAAATATTGCAGCAGCAGTCATATGGAAAATAAGTCTAGAAAGTTATAATATCATGGGCAACTTTCAATTTCTAATTACAGGAAGCAAACTGGGGGTTAAAGGTCTTGCTTAGGGGGTCATTAATATTATTGGAGATGGAAGCAGCAGTAGAATATAGTTCTAGCAGTAGAATTTTTTTGTCCTCCCACGAAGGCACTCCCATGTTTCTTCTTGTGATAAATCAATTACATCTATATTTCAGGCAAATAATGTGACATTTGGCATGTACTCTAGTTTTCACTAATATTATGTTTATGAAATGTATTTCTATGAAAAAAAGAAACGATTAGAGGCTAGACTTGGACTCGCATTAAGCCAGACTTGAAAAAGGTAACATGTGACCACATCTGAATCTTAATCTTATATAAAATGATGTGATCTAGAAACACAGCAGCACACTCATTGGTACAAAGGCATCACTGTTACTAGACGACTGTTACATTTATTGAAAGGGATCATTAAAATGATCCAAGAAAGGAGAAGACACAACATCCACCATCCACACTGGCTTTAGAGCATTATTAAGCTGAATGCAAAGCTTGTGCATGCTAAAAGGCATCTCAGCGTAAATTTTACCTCTGCCATTACACTTCTGAAATGACCACCTCAATGATAATATTAAGATATGCATATCAATGTGAAAATAATGCAAATGTGATGGTGTGGGGGGATATGCAGGGTAAATTGGGTTCAAACGGGAAAGCAGCGTGATGAAAGAGGCGCTAGACTTCCAAAAAAGCACTTCAACATGCTTTAATTGGCCAAATTATCCGAATCATTTTATCTGAGCAATATTGTGCGGATCTCCAACAATGGCTTGGCTCTATTTGTGTGTGGGCAAGTGTGTGTGTGTGTAATGACTGTGGCTGAATGACTGATAATGGCCTTGTCGGTGGTGGTTGTACTGGGGGATGGTGGTTTTATGATGCCCCTTAGCTTCTCTCTAATAGTGGACCGAAGGACGCAACTCGACTCCCAGCCATGAGCAGTATAATGTATACGTTTAGCACAGGTTTCTCTCTTTCACTCATTCCCTACCTCCCTGCCTCACTTGCTCGTTCACTCGTTTACTCCATCTCTCCATCTATAACCCACTGTGCGTTTCCAAAGGATTTTCCAAACGCCGCCATTCCGGCGAGTGGGTCCAATCAGGGTAAATGGAGATCAATAATGAGCCAATGGGCATGCTTTATTTGGCTGATGAGGTGGATCATTAAAAACACAGCGTGCTAATTTGGTGGCGGGCGCGCCGGTGCGCGCTCACTCAAAGTAATGAAGTCATCATGGAGATGGACAGAGAGAGAGAGAGAGAGAGAGAGAGAGAGAACGAGAGAGAGAAAGAAGAGATAGAGGGAGAAATGGCAGAGAAAAGAATAAACGTGCTGTAATCACTTAATATACACATGGCATTGGGCCGTTTTGTGCAATGAGGCGGTGCGCGTGAGAGTGCTGGAATGTACATTGCTAATGCTGATGATCCTATATAATACCAGTCCTAATGAGCTGCTCTACACCGGAATGACAGATCACAGCAATGAACAATGGGGGAAGAATGAAAAAGAGGCTTAGCAGCTACTTATAGCTACTTCTGCTGCTTTGCCTGTGACTTACACCAATCAGTGTGTTCATGGTCTTCCTCTCTCACTGGGTTTTTGATCTGGACTACTTTGATGTGTATCTATACTCCTTTGATGCGTATCTAGACTACTTTGATGTGTATCTAGACTGCTTTGATGCGTATCTAGACTACTTTGATGTGTATCTAGACTGCTTTGATGTCTATCTAGATACTGTGATGTGTATCTCTCTTGCTGGTTTTCTGATATAGACTACTTTTGGGTACAAAGTTCACTACTAGGGATGCATGATGATATCGGAATCATATCGCAATCAGCCGAGTATTGATTTTTTTTAGTCATCAGACCTATGCTTTGATTTGCCACATTTTCCAGCCAAAATTTGATGATGCATTTACTTTACGCCGAAAAGGTAGCACTTGTGCCAGACATGCCCAAAGTCAGAGATGGGATTTTATTTGGCCCGCGCCACCTGTCTTAAAATTATGGCGTTATTTTTGAGCCAAAAATTCTGAGCACGCAGTGGAACATTCATGATCAAAATCTCTTGTCTTTACATACTCAACTCTGTCTGCACATGCGCTCGAAGGGGCACTTGGTGGCGTAACAGTAGGGTGTTCGCCCCATGATCAGGAGGTCGGATCCAGGGACGGTAAAAGTTACCACTGAGGTACTCATGAGGAGGGTGCTGTCCCCGAGCACTGCTCTCTGGGTGCTGCCCTTGTTAGTTACCCACTGCTCCTTCATAGATGGGTCAAATCCAGAGGTCACATTTGGTTGTGGTGCACTGTGTGCTGTGCTATGTTCACAATGACAAATAATCACTCACTTTCACGTTCATAAAGTGCTCTGCCCTTAAGTCTGGTTTCACGTTTGCTTCACTTGATGCTGTGTTAGAAATGTCAGGAGGCTATGGCGTTCCGAGGGCACATTCTGAGCACGTGGTGGAACTTTGGCAAGCAAAATATCTTGTCTTTAAGCATCAATTTTTCCTCATTTATCAGCATCGGCAGATATAAGCAGGAAAAACATCTTATATCAGTATCGGTCTATAATCTCGGTATCAGTCCCATATCGTTCATCCCTAGTTGTTATCAACACAAATTTAGTATTAAAACAAAGGTGTGAATATCTATTAGAATTTAAAAAAAGTGTCATTGTCTTTATTGAGATTATGGTTGGGATTAGGGTCAGGCATGAGACTATTAAGATGCATTCATAATTGTGTCTATGGAATGTCTCTAAAAAGTAAAGTGAAGTAAATGTGTGTGCTTGGGTGTCATTTACATTTGCAGCATGTAACAGAGCTTACATGTACTAAGTACAGGGACTGTCTCCCGGAGAGCAACTTGGGGGACCCAGTGATGGTAGTCCTGGAGACAGGATTTGGACCAACAACCTCTTGGTCAAGACATGAGTATCCACTAGACCACCACCACCAACCCTGTTTAGTGTGTATTCACAGATCTTTTGGACAACAAAAGTCTCCACAAGGGTAGGGATGAATATGATAAGAATGTGATGCTGACGTGGGCATTTGGCTGGTCCCCACAAAATTATTATATTGTTATGTTGCTTTTTTATTTATAAAAAAAGTCAAAAAGTCATTTAAAATGTTAAATGTATCTAAGAATAGAGTTGAGGTCAGACTTTGGTCAGAAATGTCCATAAACACTTGTGAGACACAACAGATGCAATGATAGGGTCACTGAAAGCCAGATAGGGGAAGAGACACAGAAAGAAAACTGATAAAGAGATAAACAGACAGTTAGATAGAGAGATCGAGAGAAACAGAGAGATGAAAATAGTGATAGAGAGGTAGAGAGATAAAGAATGAGAGTGAAAGAGTGTGGGTGATGGAGAGATGAAGAGATACACAGAGACATATAAAGCCAGAGAGCAATAGAGATATCAAAAGAAAGAGAGAGTGTAGTAGAGAGCTGGTGAAGGAGAGATAAAGAGATAAATAGAGAAAAAGAGGGCAACAGAGATGGTGAAAGAGAGACAGACAGAGAGAGAGAGAGTTATAGTGTTATAGACAGAGAGATTAAGAGAACAGAGAGAGATAAAGAGACACTATGACAGTGAAACAGTGATAGAGAGATGGTAATGGAGAGATAAAGAGATCAATAGAGAAAAAGAGAGCAATAAAGATGGTGAAAGAGAGACAGATATAGAGAGAGAGTTACAGAGATAAAGACAACAAAGATAAAGGCAGAATTAGTGAAAGATGGAGATATGGAAGATCAACAGAGAGAGAGAGAAAGAGAGAGAAAGAGTGAGAGAGAGATAAAGGGGGGATGAGGAGATAAAGAGATACACAAACACATAAAGAAGTGAAATAAAGACAGAAAGTGAGAGAGAGTGTGAGAGAGAGAGTTATACAGAGAGAGACGGTGATGGAGAGATAAGATCAATAGAGAGAGATAGAGAGAAAGAGCACTGGAGAGACAGAGAGAGAGATAAAGAGAGTGATACAGATAGAGTGATAGAGACAGTGATAAAGAGATAAACACAGAGAGAGAGAGAGAGAGAGAGAGAGATGTGGCTGTAGCTCTGCTGTGTATTGATCCTGTGCTGGATCACTTTCCTTCCCCCACTGTGGCTTCTGAATGAGACGAGTGGGAAAAGAAGCGGCTCCTCATCCACATCTCACAAAAGCAATTTGTAATATGGATTTATTCTCAGCGCCTACAAAGCCGCTGCTGTTTTTACTATTTAAACGCTCTGATCGGCAGCCCGGACGCGCTCCTGCTCCCTTTTTAAGGCTCCGGTGGCGCGCTTCATTAGCAATGCAGGTGGCAATTCTGGCTAAAATAAACCGTGTTATGGATCCCATTCGGAAGGAAGAAACAAAGAGAAAACGGATCAAGCTGCTCGATCTGGCCATTTACAGCGGAACTTTCTGTTCTGATCCCAGCTCCAGTAGCAGAAGTCGCAGAGGAATGATGACGCCCTTTAGCATTCAGATTTAGCATTAGCATTCATTAAGGGTGTAAATCAGAAGTTTCATCATGATACGATATGATTCTCTACTACAATACAATTTCTATCCCGAGAACTTACGGGCGCAAGGAGGGGACCAACCCTGGGCAGTCGCCAACACACCACAGGGCACACACACTCACACAATCACACTCTCACTCACACCTTACGGAGCCAATTTTGAGTCGCCAATTAACCTACAGTGCATGAGTTTGGACTGTGGGAGGAAACTTTAGCGCCCGGAGGAAACCAACACCAACACGAGGAGAGCATGCAACTCCACACTGAAAGGCCTTACGGCCGACCCAGGGATCAAACCCAAGACCTTCTCACTGTGACGCGGCAGCGCTAACCACTGCGCCACCATGTCGCCCCCATTTAACACAATGACTTTCATTCATATCGAAATACAAAATTAACAAAAATATTAATTATTGTCTGTGTTTTATTTGAGCTCAGGAATAAAAATATTGAAAGATATTTTAGTTGCTATTTGTGATTCGAACTGAATGGAAATGATTGTGTTAAATCAGAAGACATTATATCATATCGATTGATGGATCCTGATCTGAATCAAATTGTAGCAGACTTTGTAATATCGGGAGACATCTAAATGATATAATATTGTATCATGATGAAACTTGTGATTTACACCCCTAGAAGCCAGCTGACGTCTCTATGCTTGCTTCGTGCGGAATGTTACAATCGATGTTTTCATTTTGGAATGATGCTATGGACTCGCCGATCACCGAATCGATGTATCAATTTAGAACGATGTATCATTACACCTCCAGCATTTACTCTGCTCATAGAAACTGTTTCCTCTTCCACGTTGTGACCAAAATGCATCCGACTTCCGCTGTTCCGAGCCAGGCAAAAGTAAAAGCAAGGGAATAAATATATAAGTAAGTGCTTTTACCCAAACGAGCGGAAGTGTCAGTGTAAGGTGGAGGTGTGAGGGAGTTGATTAGGCCTGACACGCTCCGTCCCGGGCTTCTGAGAAGCGCATGGTGTATTTAACCAGATCGCACCAGCGCAGGAGAGACGAGGCTGAATTATTCACCGAGATAACAAGAGAAAAAGAGAGATGAAGAAAAAGTAGAAGAACGTAGAAAAAGTGTATGAGGGTAAAGAAGGTGAAGGAGAAGACAGCACAAGGTTTGAGACAGCCAGAGCGTCAAGAAAAGAAAGAGGGAGAGAAGAAAGGGTGAAAGTGAGTGAAAACAGAGAGATGAGGAAGAGACAGAGAAGTAGTGAGGAATTTGATTCTGGGGCATAGAGTGAGGTCAGAGTGACTAGTTGAGGCTAACCAGTGGTGGTAGTGCTGGAGGTAGGATTTGAACCCACAACCTCTTGGTCCAGAGGCAACTATCCTAACCACTAGACCACCACCACTAGGAGAGAAGTACAGAAACAGACCGAGATAGACAGAAGACTGTAAGAGCGAAAGAGAGGACTGCGAGAAAGAGCAGAAGAATAAAAATGGGTTTGACAGCAAGAAGATAACCGAGACAGGCAGACAGACCAAGAGAGAAAGACAAATTCAAACAGGACACACACACAGGACAGTTGTAACAGTTGTAGTGTAACAGTTTGGGAGTTGGCCTTGTGAGCTGAGGGTCGCCGGTTCAAGTCCCAGATCGATAAAAGTACCACTGAGGTACTCATGAGCAGGGTACCGTCCCCAAGCACTGCTGCCTGGGTAGCAGCTCCCATTTTGTTGTGGTGCACTGTGTGCTGTTGTTGTGGTGTGTTCACAATGACAAATAATCACTCACTTAAATTCATAGAAAGTAGTACGCAATGCAATATTTTTTCAACTGAACAACGATTCAATGTCTGTCGATATCACAAAGTCTGCTACAATACAATTTTGATACGATTCAGTTCAGGAGCTCGCGATTGATATGAGACATGCTGATTTAACAAAATCACTTCTTTCATGTCATATCACAAAAATCAACTAAAATACCTTTTGAAATTTTGACATTTAAATAAAAAACAAACTTCTCCTTTAATAAAAATATACCTCACACACACACACACAGTCCTGCATCATAATCCCCCTGTTGCCACACACTAATCACGCCACCAACCCACATACAGTACACACAAGCAAGCCACTCACGCGTCTCTGTGTGTGTGAGAGTGTATGTGTGTATGCTCAGGCCTGTCTGTGTGTGTGTGTGACCATGAATGTTGGGCCTCAGACACTGCTGACCTTTACAGCTGTGAGTGAAAAGTGTGAGCACAGATTCTCTTGGCCTTTGTGGGTATTCAGAGTGAGACACACAGCATGAGAGGCCAGGGGGTGACTCGGTGTGTGTATGTGTGTGTGTTCCGAATAGATTGCCTTCCTTAAGATTGAGTGACTGTGTGTTTGTGTTGGGTAGCTGCTGTATAAAGGTGGTTACATGTAAAAGTGTGCGTACATGTATTTAAGGGGCTGTGAGGATCAGGCTGTTCTCTGAAAGGAAAAATTATGATTGGCAGATTTTTTAGGGCTTTGTGGGGACATTTTTGTGAGTGCCAGTCCCCATGAGGACAAATAATTTTATAGACAAAGTTTGTGTTCTTTTAGTTCAAAAACGAACAGAGGTAAAGGTTAGACATGACACAATACCACTTTTTAATGTCCGATCCGATATTGTAAATTTGGATATCTGCTGATATGATACAAATCTTTTTTAGGCTTTTTAAAACAGAAAATAATGCTGTCAAAAAACATGACTGAGATTATTCTTTTATGCTTAAGGGAATACTAGACTTAAATACTGTTTTCCTAACTAAAATAATGTAATAATTACACACCCATATGTACATGCTAAATTACTTATTATTAAAATAACATCTCAGTTGCTTAAATTATTCGTTTAAACACAGTTCTGTAATTCTGTGACGATCCCTAATCCTGCAGAGCTAAAACCATCAGGAACACAGAGATTGTGAGTGGGAGCTGTATCAACATGATAATCTTATGATTTGCGTTTGGGGTTGTAGTGAGGCGTTTGTCGTTGCTTGTTCTACTTATCTTCATTTCAATATGTAGGAATTAGTGTGAATGGTGAACAGTAAACCATCTTTACCACAGTAGCACTTCTCATGCATAAAAAATTGAGTGTGTGCACATTTACAGATCGGCTCCATAGATCGGCCCAATGCTACTGATACCCGGTCCAGCTATTTGAGTCTTTATCGGACCGACATTCGATGCATGTATCAGATCGGTGCCATCTTTAGTAAAATGATTGCTTTTTGGCTACTGAGGGTAAGGGTTAGTGTCAGGTGTAGTGTATTTAACATGTAGTTATTTTGGAAGCCAATGGAAATACTTCATAGTAATATAAAGCTAGTTGGGACTAGCTAGTAGTGTAGCAGTTAGGGAGTTGGCCCCATGATCGGAAGGTTGCCAGTTCAAGTCCTGGACGTGTTAAGGTACGACTGAGGTACTCCGTCTCCAAACACTGTTCCCCGGGTGCTGCACGTCAGCTGCCCACTGCTCCTTCATGGATGGGTCAAATGCACAAATCACATTTTGCTGCTGCGGTGTATCCACAATAACAAATAATCACTCACTTAAATTCACTTTAATAAAAGATGTGTGTTTGTTGATTAGATGCTTCTGAATTGGTCTTTTTTTTCCAACAGTTTGACAGTTGTGGTTCTTCTGTCCTTTACTGATATCACTTAGAAGTGCTGTTCTTAAGCACACACACATACACACACAGTCACAGCTCTAAAGCCTTACGTGCTCTAACCAACCTTCACCCACACGCTACATGCCACACAATAAAAAAGCAGTCCACAGCTGATGTAGTCACTCTGTTCACTCTTATGCTGATCACTGTGATTCTGATCAATCAGAAATTACTCCCTGGCCACTCACTGCTGCAAAACACAATCATTCGTGTTCAATTCAAGCAAAATCACTCACCATCTGCTTCGTGATGCAGAGCTTGGGCTCAACATGCTGATTTTACTCCGAAACTCGGACTTAAAAGTCCAGTTGAAGTTAAACTTTTAATGCCTTACAGGAACCACTGCTAAACCAGATCTACGTGGACTTCTATACTTCCAGCCCCAGTCACGAAACTAGTGCACATGAGATATAGAATGTAGATATAGCACTTTTAAGACTGAATATATACAGTATATAAGAAAAATAATGTCTGTAGCTAATTTCCAAAAAAGTATTGATAAATTAGGCAATGTTATAACACATCAATTTATCCAGTAGTGTTATCAGCACATTGTTTTATCAGGAGATAATATCAGCAAATTGATTTAATGGATGATCTTATAAAGACATCAACTTACTAGGTCACCTTTCTTTGGTTTACTGGTCAGTTATTGGCACATCAATTCATGGTTCAATCTTATTGACACATTGTTTTAACAGGTAAACGTATTGACTAATTGATGTATTGGGTAGTGTTATTGGCACATCAAATTAAGGAGAAAATACGTTAAAATTGATTTATCATCCAATATTATTGGTACATTGATTTATCGGCCTATAATATTGGCACATCAATTTATCTGCACAATAATATCAGCATATGGACTTAGCGGCAATAATATTGGCATACTGATTGCTTTGGCAATAATATCAGCACAATGATTTATTAGCAGTTAAACCTGCTCCTCCTCCTAACTGTTCTGTGTCGGTATGGGGTTGGTTTGGATCTCAAGGCAGGCAGAGAATCGGCCCAGAGGAGGCAGGAAGCCTCGTTCCCAGGGCCTGGAAGTGCGGCAGTAAAGAGGCAATCGATGAAGTGTCTATTTCTGCTCTGCCACAATGGGAACCGGCCTCCGTGGCAAAAATAATCAATACGACAAATTATTACAATTTCCACAACCTCCACTGGACATTCCACAGGGTGGCAAACTCGCGCCTCAGTCTCCCCAGTCACGGCAGGGTGGTCGAAGCGGATTGTGTGTGTGGTGGGGGGATAGCAATGAGGGAAGGGGCAGATGGAGGAGGGGAGGGAGCTAAATACACACATCACAAATGCCTATTCAGACACAATCGCTCAGCTCGTACGAAGGGGCCGGAAAGGTTGTGGTTCGAATGACGGCGGAGAAATGATTGTAGTCTGTGGCAGTTGCGCAGCAGAAATTGGTCTAATGGGGGAAATTTGGACACTAAAGTCCAGCAGCCACAAGGGGTCGTAGGTTCAAATTCATCTCTATCATACCTCCTGAACACCCGCCACTGAGTCACTGATCAGGACCCTTAAATCCAAGATGTTCCAATTAGGAATTGGAAGAAGATCTGGATAATGCCATAAATGTATACATGAAACAAATCGAGACACAAATCTTTAGTCGAAGCAAACAGAGTGATGTACAAGGGACCACATTCAGAGTCGAAAAGCAGGGCACCTTGTAATTGCTTTGTGGAGGGGGAGAGGAAAGAGGGAGAGAGATAGAGAGGGAGGGAGGGAGGGGGGGCATGAGGGAGAGAGAGAGAGAGAGAGAGAGAGTAAGAAAGCGAGAGGGAGATCAAAATTATAAGAGATTAAAGAGAAGCAATTATGAGGAAGAGATGTGTCAAGAAACACACACACATACAAACACAGCTCACTCCAATGTTTCATGTCAGGAACATGAAAGTGAGCTCTTTTGTTTATACATCCTGTTTACTATCCTTTTTATACTTAACACACACACACGCGCACTGTAAAATATACATTAAATTGACAAAACATAGGAAGGACAGAGAGACAGAGAGATCGCAAAAGATCGCAATGTGTATATAAAAGAAAAAAAAAATTCAAAGGAGGAAAGACAGAAGGGCACAGGTAGACAGAAAGAGAGAGAGAGAGAGAGAGAGAGATCTAGCCAGGGAAAGGAGACAGAGGTCCTGTTTAGTATCCTTTATATATTTTACACACATACACACACACACACAATGTAAAATATACATTAAATGGATAAAACAGAAGGAAGGACAGAGAGAGAGTTCAAAGGAGGATAGACAGAAGGGTACAGAGAGACAGAAAGAGAGTAGAGTGGGGATGGATAGATAGATAGATAGATAGATAGATAGATAGATAGATAGATAGATAGAAGAGTAATGGAGATGCTGAAAATAGAAAGAAATCCAGAGAGAGAGAGCGAGAGAGAGAGGGGTCCTGTTTACTATGGATGGATGGATGGCTACATAGAAGCTGAGATCTAGACACAGAAAGAAGAGAGTTGGAGGTGGGGGGAGCGGAGAGAGAACTGGGTGTTTCCAGACACAGCTGAAAGACATTTTGCATCAGGCTCGGCCTAATAATCTGCGTTTTAAGCGCTGGAGGGAGAGTGCTGGATCTAGTCGAGCCACCTGTGGGGCGCATGTTAACAACTTACAGAAAAAGAAAACAGAGGAGGAGGGGGGTCAGAGTCCATGAAATCCCAAATAAGACTGATTAAGTCAGTTGGCAAGCAAAGATCAAACTAAATACTCCAAAGGGCAAAGCACTAGTTACATGTGCATGCTACTTTTGGAACTGACACACACTGTACACAGATTATACACAGATGCCGTTTAAATGCAACACAACACCACCGCATACACAAGAGAAGCCTGGGCAAGGCAAAGAGAGAGTGGGATAAATAAGAGGGAGGATCTTACTGTACCTGGGTCAGTTTTTGTTGTATAGTGTTACCTTATCTTACCGTAGCTAGACTACAGTCTATGGCACATCGTGTTCCTGTTTCTTACTGTAGCTCTGAGTTGTGCTATAAATTGTTTCTGTTTCATATTGTAACTGGCAGGTTGGTGTTGTATGACGCTACAATATCTTACTGTAGCTGGTGATATATAGTGTAACTGTAGCTTATTGTAGCTGAGTAGTCTGTGCTATATTGTGTTACTGTTTCTTACTGTAGCTCTGAGGGTTTCTCCTATAAATTGTGACTGTTTCTTATTGTAACTGCCAGGTTGGTGTTGTAAGATGAAACAGTATCTTAGTGTAGCTGGTGATATATAGTGTTACTGTATCTTATTGTAGCTGGGTAGACTGGGCTACACTGTATTACTGTTTGTCACTGTAGCTCTGTGGGTTTGTGCTAAAAATTGTTACTCATTGTATTATGTTTTTTTTAATTATTTTATTGTAATTTGGTAGTTCGGTGTTATATAATATTAATTTGTCTTACTGTAGCTGTTGTTATATAGTGTTACTGTATCTTACTGTAGCTGAGTAGTCTATGTTATATTGTGTTACTACTTCTTGTGGTAGCTGGAAGGGTTTTGTTATTTACTGTAACTTACTGTAGCTGGTTGGTTGGGCTTAAATGACGTTACTGTTATTGAATGCTGCCGGTATTTTCGTTTTATCTGGTGTTACTATATTTTATTGTAGCTGGTGGGTTGGCGTTATATGGTGTTACTGTATCTTTTGGTAACTGATGAGTGTGATACATAATTTTACTGCTTCTTTTTATAAATAGAACTTGGGTGAGTTAGTTAGTTAGTTGTTACTGTTTCTTATTGTAATTGGAAAGTTGGTGTTACTGTATCTTATTGTAGCTGGACAGGTTGGTATTATGCATAATTATTTTATCTTACTGTAGCTGGTGTGTTGATGTTATGCGGTGTTATTTTATCTTACTGGAGCTCGTGGGTTGGTATCATGCAGTGTTATTTTATTTTGCTGTAGCTGGAGGGTTGGTATCATGCAGTGTTATTTTATTTTACTGTAGCTGGTCTGTTGGTGTTATTTTATTTTACTGTAGCATGTGGGTTGGTGTTAGCTAGTGTTAGTGTGACTTACTGTAGTTAGTGAATTGGTGTTGCATAGAGTTTCTATTATTATATATGTATCTTACTCTAACTGTTGAGTCTCTGTTACATAATATTACTGCTACTTCTTAAAATAGCACTGGGTGTTACTGTTCCATACTGTAAATTGCAGGTTGGTGTTATATAGTGCAGCTGGGTAGTTATATAGGGCTACTTTTCCCTACTGTAGCTGGTGGTTTGGTGTTATATAGTATTACTTTATCTTATTGTAACTGTGTCTGTTGGTGTTAGAGAGTTACTGTTTCTTTATGTAGCTGCTGGATCAATCTCACGTGGTGTTACTGTATCTTACTGCAACTAGTGGATTTGTATGTAGTATTACTGTAACTTACTTTAAATGAGCCACTTGTGGTATATGCTGGGAGGGTTTGTGTTACTGTAATTTAGTGTAGCATGTGGGTTGGTGTTATATAGTGTTACTGTATATTTCTGCAGCTGGTGGGTTGGTGTTATGTTATTGTATCTTAATGTAGCTGTTAGGTTGGTGGTTTAGGATGTTGTGTCCTAAAGTAGCTGGTGGACTGGTGTGATGTGGTGTCATTGTATCTCACTGTAACTGGTGAGTCATAATTTTACTGGTATGTTGTTTTAAAGGTAGCTGTGTGGTATAGTGTTACAGTTTTACTTACTGTATCTGTGTGGGATGATGTTATTGTGTTACTGTATCTAACTGTTGCTGGTAGGTTGGTGTTATATGGTGTTATATCTTACTGCAGCTGGCTGTTTTATGGTATTATAGCTGTAGCTGGGTGGCTTGGTAGCTGGTAGCATCGTGTTACTGTGTCTTACTGTAGCTAGTTGGTTGTTAAAATGTGTTGCTGTATCTTGTCGCTGGTGAGTTGGAGTTATATAGTGTTACTGCATCTTTCTGTGGCTGGTAAGACTGTGTTATAAAGTGTTACAGGGAGAAATGGACAGAGAGAGGCATAGAGGAGAACACAGAGGGGGAGAGGGAGGGACAGATGAAGAGATGCCCCAAATCGTACCCAGATCATGTTTGTTTTTGACTAGACACAAACCATTACAGATAATAAAATAAAAGTTTATAAATACATACAGAATCATCAAAATACACAGTAACTCATATAGCAGTTTTCTGTTTCTGCTGCTCATTCTGTTAATTCCAATACAGCAAGCTGACAGAATTGCCACCCCAAATTTGGTTGTTTTGCAAAAGAACCCACGTTTAAATATCCCCTTAATATTCATCCACGCTCCTGCACTTCCAAGATCAAATCTATTGTTGTGCTCACAATGACATTAGGAATAATTCCAGTCTCCAACAATAGATGGCACTCTTTACTTTGAGCCCAAACGCAAACACTGAAGAACACATCCTGACATTTCCCCTCCCTCCCTCCCTCTCTACCTCTCTCTCTCTCTCTCTCTCTCTTTTGTAAACCTGACATGAAAAAGCCCCTTGTTCTAGCATTACTACACCTAATGGATTGAGTTTGTATGCAAAACATCGAGTTATAATCACTGTATAGTGTTGCCACTCCACCTTTAGGTACCTTCTTCAGTGAGGCAGCATCTCAAATAAAACTAAGAAGAGACAATACCTAGGAAGACACTAACGTGCAGGATACAGAAGCCTACAGAGAAAATATTTGATATGTGAATGCACAGATATGCAAGTTATGCCAGTAAACAGCTGCCTTCAACTGGGATGCGGGAGTCGAATGAAATGGTGACACACCGAGAAGGGAGAGCTTTAAGGGCTTTCAGGCGGCGTGGGTCCGCTCTAAATGGTGTGTGATGTGTGGCCAGTGGGAGGCTTGAACGGGGGCAGCTAAAAGTGAATGCTAAAATCCACGGCCAAACATGATTAATTTATGGCGTTGCAAGGCCCAAACTGTTTAAATTGGAGCCGCAGGAAATTGAAGAGCCAAGCGAAATCTCTAAATATTTAACAATGTACAAACACAAAGGCAGAAGGCAGCCCACCTCAGACAGATTACAGAACCTCAAGGTAAAAAAAACTGTTATAAATCTAAATAATCAATACGGGAAGGTTAGGGGAGGGAGGAGAGGGGAGGAGAGGAGAGGAGGATGAAATATGCTTGAAAAAAACTGGCCAAAAAAGAGACAAGGAGCGCAGAGGGGGGAAGAAAAGTCGGAAAGTCGAAATAAATAAATAAGAATAAATATCACATCCAAGACATCAATTTAGCATAACCATGTGAACGCTGCCCGTCCTGCGAGAGAGTGCTGGAGAGCAATTAATTGTTGATAGGGTGGCCGCTCCTGAGCCACAAGTCGGTGCGAGCAGGTAGAGGTTAGAGTGCTGGAAGTAATGGAATAATGCCTTTTCACTCCCATCCAACCCTGAAACCTAAAAGCCGGGGGCTTCCATGAGCGAGGGGAGGGAGGAGTGGAGCATGTTTAATTCCGACTGGCTTTAGAGAGAATAAAGCTGGCGGATGAGTACTGGCGCCTTGGTCTCTTCCCAGAATTTTTTTACATTTAATGACACACACGTGTGGGGATTGTTATAGGTGTAGGTTCAGGTCCCCTATAAGTATCGTCGGACGTCCCAGGGTTTAGAGTGCCATACGTCCGGCCCATATGCAGACGACATGGGTTGGTTTTTTTTGGGGAAAAAAATGTGGCATCAAATGAAGCCGAGCTTTGCCTTGGGTTCGAGACGGGGCTGACTCTAAGCCAGAGGCACTCCCAGCTGCTGCCATATTTACAACCCCTTTGGCAGACTTACAACTGCCCCAGGCTATAACACAGTGTACCTAATGTTCAAACTGGCAGGTAATCTTATGTCAAACATATTCCTTTGATATAAAGTGATCAATAGATTCTTGTAAAGAAGTAATTTCTCTGATGTTTCAGGCCCAGATTCTCTTTTATTGCAATACATATATAATTCATCGTTCTCTTTTTTCTCCACTCTTCGGCTTCGTCTTAAAGGTGCTTCTCAGAGAAATAAAGGGGGTGAAGGGGGGAACCCGAAAAAATTTAGAGGACCACTCTAGGATAGAGAGCAATAAAGGGAACAGAGAAATGGTGTGTTTAGATGTTTCCGGACTACAACAATTTTTTCGATCGATGCTCGGTGTAACCCAATTATCTCCCGTAATCTAGTTGTATTGGAAAAAGAGTTTGCTCCTGCCCACTCCCGGGTTTCAGGCAGAGAAAAGCCTGCTGATAATTCCATCATCTTTAAAATTTATACCTTTCGGTGCATGGGATAGAATATCGGCCGCTCGGCTCGACTGCATCGTTCAAAACGTTCAAAAGTAATGAAAATTTATGTTCTGGTGTAATGGCAGGCCTGGTTACCTTACAAAGCCATTTCATAATCAGGGGAATAACTTTGTAAAATTAGAGATAAGCCATTCTGTTTTTTTCCTCCTCTAAAATCTAATACAGACTCTAATAGACTCTGAGAAATGGAGAGGTTTCTACAGAAAGTTGAACATTTGGAGGTAATTCCTAGCAGCCTCTGAATCCTGTGGTCACTCCTTAATGTGAATCTGTGTGTTATTCATTCGTTCGTTTTCATAATGAAAACCAAAAACCCAAGCCCATTTTTTTTTGGTCAATATTCGTTTCCAAAACCAAAATGAGCAAAAAAAAGAGAGTCATTTTTCAATTTCCTATCTGGCAAAAATGAAAAGACACGTTGGCATGACCTGGAAGTGACCATTACACAGAAAAGCTAACCATTCTTATGAGCAGTTAAAAAATGAGGGTCAAGCCACTTACACCCAGCCAAAAATCAAAATGGAATATGAGTGCCTGTTTTTTTCCGGGGGTTTTTGTTTGTTTGTTTGTTTGTTTTTTAGCACAAAATGGGAAATCTGAAAAAGTTCTGAGGTTTTCTTTTTGATTAAAAATGAATGTATCACAATTTCTTTGCATGCAAAAACTTGCTTGCTTTTTGTTCAACTGCCCATTCAAACCAACACATGCATTTAAATTTTTGTACATAGGCCCAAATCCAGTGCTATCCTACTGCAAAAATTACCTGGACAAGACCCTTAACCCCAAGCTGCCCCAGGAAAACTGTACCTGAAATGAGCAGTTGGAAGTCACTCTGCGTTTTCTTAACTTTATTTAATATAATTTATTTTCATCCTTTTATTTTATAAAAAATAAAAATATATTGTACTTGCATAGGTAGGTATGCAGCAAATGATCTTGAATCTTTCATTCATTCATTATCTGAACCGCTTAATCGCTATCAGGGTCGTGGGGACCGGAGCCTATCCGAGACAGGGACCAATTCCAGGCGGCCGCCAACACAACACATGGCCCACACAATCACACCCTAGGTCAATCAACCTATAGTGCATGCTTTTGAACTGTGGGATAAAAAATGGAGCACACGGGAAAAAACCCATGCCAACACGGGGAGAGCATGCAAACTCCACACTGAAAGGCTCTACGGGCGAACCGTGGATCGAACCCAGTACCTTCGCGCTGTGCGTCGCCGTGCCGGCCATAATCTTGAATCTTTTCAAGAAAAATCCCATTTTTATTTGACATCTACCAGACCAAATGAGTGTCTAAGTGCAAAACAAGCATAAAGGTTTAAGGTAACACTGAGGTAGTGCTGAGAAAGGAACCATCCCCAAGCTGACAAAAGCCCACTGCTCCTTTATGGATGGGTCAAATGCATGTCACATTTTGCTGAGGTGCACTGCCTGCTGTGCTATGATGTGTTCACACTGATAAATAATCACTCATGTTAGTAACTCTCCTCAAATGATCCTGGTGCGATAGCACCTCCACACCATTAGGGACACAATGTGTGTATTTATGTTTGCACTCAACTTTGCACTCAAAGGTACCACTGAGGCACTCAAGAGCAAGGTACTGTCCCCAAGCACTGCTCCCCAGGCGCTGCCCACTGTTCCTTCACGGCTGGGTCAAATGCAGAGGTCACCATTCGTTTGAGGTGCACTGTGTTGTGGTGTGTTCACAATGAAGTAAGCACTCACTCACTTTTAATATTTGTTGTGTGCAATAAAATGCCATCTGTGACTGGATCCAGCTCTGATAATTTGTAACACTTTCTGGCCATTTCTCTGCAACTACTGTATTAATGTCTGAATTAGTTAAGAAGGAAATAGACAGTAGCCAACGTCTGTCAACACAAGGTAGCTGACCAATTAAGGTTCATGGTGACACAATTTACTAGGCCGTCACAGTGGTTACAAGCCTTCTGGAAAGTTCTAGTACTTAACACGTTATCCCTCATTACATATGCATTACAACTGTTTCAGGAAGCGAAACGAGGGTCACAAGCAAGAGTCGAGATCCACCGGAAATGAAGTGACCTGGGCCACTCAGGTGCCAACTTAGAGAGGCAATGGTCACAGACGTGCTGCAGTGGTTTTCAAAAGGACACAAATGATGGAGGAGAAGCAGGAATAACAAGGCGAGCCCCACGTATAAAGCCATCTGCAGATCCTAACAAGAACGTCCTTCATTGATTAAGCATAGAACAACAGCACGGCCGCGGGAGGAGAAATGTGGAGCGGTGGGGGACACAAAGCGTGGTGAGGAGCTCCATTCGCTTAAGCACTCCATTCATCCGTGCCAAGGGCTCGTGGCATTCTTCTGGAGTGGATGAAGGGCAAGCCAGTCTCTTAACCTCCCATTGTTGAAGTCGGCGAGGGTTCCTTGACAGTCTGCTCTCGTTCCAGTCCGATTCAGTCTGGCCGCCTTCACGCGGTTCAATCGCCCACTTGAACTCTTACGGTTCCTGATGACGTTTTCCCCCCTTTTTTACCCCCTCAACCTTTTTTTTTTTTTTAGAAAAACCTATCTCCGGTTCGAGGGGAAACGATTTCCAAATGCAATCCGTCACTTAAGGCAGATTCCGATCAAACCACCGCCGATATCTTTACGTTTTTACATTTTAAACGTAACCAGAAATCGATGCGCCTTGCTTCTGTCGAGCGGCCCTTAGAAGTTCCTGGAGGAGGAGGAAGAGGTGTTTGTCTGTGTGTGTGTGTGTGTCTGTGTGTGTGTGTTTGTGAGAGTGTAAGTGGAAGAGATCTGTGGGAATCTCATCAATTGAAACTGTTTCCTTGACACCCAGGAACGAAGACTTGGGCCAGCATATAAAGAGGCCGACTGATCTCCGGAAAGGCTCAAGACAACGTCAACGTCCCTGGCAACCCGAGCAAGGAGGCTGGTTGGGAAAAAATTATGAAAAATAAACAAGGAATGATGCTAGAAAAAAAACAAAAAAATGACGCCCATTTTTGAAGCGTCACAGTGCAGGCCTGTGGTTCCAGCCCAGGCATCGCGGGTTTTAGCGGGGGCCGGGAGAAGGAGGGTAATGAGGGAGCGAGGGTGCCAGGTGAGGCGGAAGCGATGCCAGACAGCCGGCGCCGCGTTCTTCGGCATCAGATCATAAACAGCGTGGCGGCGGACAAAGGGGGGAATAGATAACTCCTGATAATTAAAGCGCTCAGGCTGGAGGGCCGTCTGCCGGGGAGGCGGGGAGAATGTGTGTGCGTTAGTGTGTATGTGTGTATGATCTCTCCCTGTCACCGCTAAGGATGCCCACGTTAATTCTTAATGAGACATTCCAGGGTGCGTAACAACACGGCCTGCACCGAACAACAAAGGCCTCCAGGACTGCAAATGAGGAGTTCTCCACAGACAGCCCAGCCAGCCAACACCGCATCGCATCATTACGCCACACACACACACACACACACACGCTGCTGCCATCACACAGCCATCATTAAGGTGAGATGCAGTTGCTGTTGGTGCGTGCTGAGCGTGTACAGCCAAGCGGGGGCATGTCAGCTCCGCCGCAGTCAGACACAAGAGTAACAGCTCTCAAGACACTGTGTCAGAAAAAAATATATACACAGGACATACTCTGCTAACCTTCATCCACAGCGTTGACAGACCTAAAATTATTCCAGAAATACCTATTTCACTAAAAAAGTTTTAATTGAAGCTGAACAATCAATACGTATGTATGCAGTGTTGGGAAGGTTACTTTTAAAATGTATTCCACTACAGATTACAGAATACATGCCCCAAAATGTAATTTGTAACATATTCCGTTAAGTTACTCAGTGTGAGTAACGTATTCTGAATCCTTTGGATTACTTAATATATTGTCATGCTTTTTACAACTACATGAATGTAGCAATCACATCCTGCAAATTCTTGTTTGTTTTTCTCTACCAATTGGCTGTTAAGCCCAAATCTCTCTGAATAGACAATATATTTACTCTAAAGGAGCAAACACGAAATTTCCGAGTAAGAAATGCATTCCTGCCCGGGCACTGCTGGCTCTGTTGTGCTGGCTCCGGGTGCATTGTGTAACTGATGCCACCAAACATTAACAGGACGCTTACATTAGAGCCTCTTATTGCGTGTTTTGTTTGGGTTTCCGGCAATGCGTGGAATTACCAAAATTAGAGAGGGGATAGCCTAACATATGAAACAGGAAAACACCGCCGTGTAATCCATTTATTTCAACAAAGTAACTATTCAAATTATCACCTATTTAAACGGTACCTGTAATGGAATACAGTTACTCATATTTTGTATTCTAAATACGTAACGCCGGTACATGTATTCCATTACTCCCCAACACTGTATGTATGTTAGCAACTAATGTAGTGTACATTAGCAACTAACATGGTGCTGCAAACCCTAGTTAGCAATACGTTAGCAACTATGCTTTTCGGAAACACACCCCTGTATAGTGAGGATATATCTATAGGATATTGATCTCATGGGACACAGCTGTATTCTCCTGTCAAGGTTTTACACTACATTTAACTAAATTTAAGTGAATGATTATTTGTCATCGTGAACACAGCACAGTACACAGTGCACCACAATGAAACATCTGCATTTGACCCATCCATGAAGGAGCAGTGTGGAGCTTTTGGCAGCGTCCGAGTAGCAGTGCTTGGGGGACGATATCTTGCTCGCAGGTACCTTTAGTGGTACCTTTAACAGTTTGGAACTTGAACTGGCAATCAATCACAGGACCAAGTCTCTAAACGTTACGATACTGATTACTGCCTGATTACACATACACACTAATACACACACACACCTCATATAGAATTAGCCAAGTTATTATAGGCTAAAATGACAATGTTAAACATTTGTGCTTTTGTACATTTTATCTTGGAATGAAAACACAGTTTTAAATATGTAATATAACGACTATTATTACTGTTGTTATTATTATTATTATTACTTCACACAGCAATTGAGGCCAACTCTCAGGTCACACTCCTAACTGTGGTATTACTTGAAGACTAAAGGAAGGATGATTTTACACTTAAAGGGACATAAAATCTTCTGCTTTGAGTAAATATGGTCCCTCGTCACAACTCATAAACTGGGTGTGAAGAGGAGGACACACAGGTATATAGAGATTAAAGATGGCACCGATCCGATACGTGGACTGGATATCGGTCCAATAACGGCTCAAACAGTTGCCAGGTGCCATCTTTAATCTCTATAAACCTATTTGTCCTCCTCCATTGGGCTGATCTATGGAGCTGATCTGTAAATGTGCACACACTCAGTTGGTTATGCATGGGAAGTGGTACTGGTGTAAAGCTGATTCATTGTTCGAAGTTCACGCTAATTTGTACATATCGATATGACAATGAGCAGAACAAGCAATGCAACACAATACAACCCCAACAGCAAATTACAAGATTATGCAGATTAATTTCCTTAACAACACCAGCTCTCGCTTGCAAACTCTGTATTCCTAATGGTTTTAGAGTCACAGGATTAGGGACCATCACAGAACTGTGTTTAAATGAATAATTTAGCATATAGATATGGGTGTGTAGTTATTACATTGTTTTAGTTAGGAAAACAGTATTTAAGTCAAGTATTTCCTTAAGCAGAACAGAATAATCTCAGTCATGTATTCAGACATTTTATAAAACATTATTTTCTGTTTTCTGTTTAAAAAAGACTCAGATACGTGACCTGACAATTCGAGTTAAGCAGCTTCCTTTAAAATGTACACCTATACCATATCTCTTTGGCACTGATCCAGCTGGGAAGCTCGATCCTATCTCTAAAAAAATGATTGCCATAATATCATACGTAGCCAAAAAGTGCATCTTGCTCCAACAAACACCTCCTACAATTAATCTGTTTAAAACCATTATGAAAGATACTGTGCAACTAGAATACCAAACTTGTCTAAAAGGTAAAGGGGATCTCTTTCTCAAAAATTTGGCACCTCTTGATGTCGTCTGACCTCTTAATTACCCTAGGTCATATATTCTGGATTAGCAGCATTTGTAATATTACTATTATTCTGATTATTTCTGCCTTGTTTTTGTTTTGTTTTGGGTTTTTGGGGTTTTTTTTGTTTTGGGCCTCTATTTTCCTTAAATAGGCAGATGAGCCTATATTATATCACTATTTGCTACTGAAGGATTTTTATTTTTATTTTTTTGTTAATGTATTTTTCTTTTTTCTTCCTTTCTCAGCTCTAAGTTAAGTTCTGTTCTGAATATATGTTTATGTAATGCTGAAAATTGAATAAATAAATAATGGAAAAAAATTAAAAAAGACTCAGACACTGTATCGGCAGATATGCAAATGTAAAATGTTGGTATCGTGTTAGAAATAAAAAGTGCTATCAGGCCATGTTTAAAAGAGACACAACATTGAACCATCTTTCATTTTTACCCCTATTTGTTTTGTATACCGAAAGAGGGAAAAAGCAGAAAAGACATACATCCAACTTTGCATTAAATGTGTAACACACTGTAATATATATTTTTAATCAAAAGCTCAAAAACACCTCAAAAGGGTTTAAAAAAAATTCAAATGATTCTTTCTCAGAAGAAAGAAATTACATTTTACACATATACAGAAGGCACAGCTTTATATAGATAATATCACTAATACTGTATTACTACTATCATTAATATGATTACAACTGTAACAACATGCTTCACCAGATAAAAGCTCTTGCGTCATTTCACTGGTCACAGTTATGCAGGAAAGGGGGAAAAAGGAGGCAATGCAAATGTTTAACATGATATTTGAGGGGAGGAATGAAATGCTAGCATGAAATATTCATAGATATGTTGAGTGGTGCGGTCGTGGACGATGTGACAGCACTGAAGGATGGACACTGTTACCGAGCCGGAGCAAGCCAGCCAGCCTGGGTTTTGTGTGCAAGACTGGAGTGTGTAAATGAGCAAATTTGTGAGTGTGCATGCGGTGTGCTGCGGCCATCAGCTCTCTCTCTCACCGCCAGCTCATTTACACACACTTTATTAGCCGCCTTCTAATGAGCCGTGCCTATCACTTTCATAAAGGCCAGCTGGTGATCAGCCACCCTGCTGGAGACCTAATGCCAAGATAACTTACTCACTCACAAACCCACCCACCCACACACTCACTCACTCCCTCACTCCCTCACACAGGCAAGTTAGGCACATTCTAACACACACACACACACACACACACTCTGAGATATAAACACAGCATTGGACTTTTGCATTTCCTAATAACAGGGACTGTCTCCCCTAGAGAAACCTGTGGTTAAGGGTCTTGCTCAGGGACCAAGTGGTTTTACTGCTGGAGGTAGGATTCAAACCCACAACCACTTGGTCCAGAGACAAGCATCCTAACCGCTAGACCACCACCATCTTATATGGTTGTAACATTGTGTTGCGCTGCTACAAGTGAATAAGATACAGAGTCTTGGACCAGTAAAGGTACCACTGATAGGCAAGGACCCAGCCCCTAGCAATGCTTCCTGGGCAGCTGACTGCTCCGTCATGGATGGGTCAAATGCAGAGGTCGCATTTTATGGAGGTGCACTGTGTGCTGTGCTGTGCTGTGCTGTGTTCACAATGACAAATAATCTCACTTACTCACTTCAGCATTACTGCTAGGTAAAGAGGTACAACAGGACCAGAAATAAGGTTTTGGCCAATAAGATTTTAGTGATTACAAATCAACCAAAG
The DNA here is from genome assembly GCA_032718565.1 of Distichodus sexfasciatus. NCBI lineage: Eukaryota > Metazoa > Chordata > Actinopteri > Characiformes > Distichodontidae > Distichodus > Distichodus sexfasciatus. Next base: position 2,841,904 of record JAVGVS010000046.1, read on the forward strand.
ATGAAGGTTTAGAGAAGGACTAACACAAACTAGACAAGGTACTGAACTGTAATTGAAAGTGAAAACCAACAAGATGTAGGTTTGAATGAAAACCAAAAATCTAAACCTAAATACATGATTTTTCAAAAAAAAAAAAAAAATGAAAATGAAAAATACAAGTAACGCATTGTTTTCCAAATTCGCATTTTGCGCTCAAATAAAAATTGGAAAAACTGAAAAATCTGCCACTTCTGAGCACGTGTGGACACCTAACCACAGAACTCTTGACGTGGTTTCCCAAAGTCACTCTCACTGTGTCTACGCAGTCCTCCAACCCAGCCACAGTGTCGAAGCTTCTTCATCTGTGAAGTCTTTCGCATGTAGCATTACTATCAAGCCAAACCCCTTGCGTTTTGATAAAACACTAAATGGAATATGAGTGTGGGTTTATGCTTTGTTTAAAATTTGTAGTGCAAAAATTGACCCACTGAAGGAGCAGTGGGCAGCTAACCTGGGCAGCGCCCGGGGAGCAGTGCTTGGGGACGGTGCTTTGCTCATGAGTACCTCAGTGGTAACTTTAATGGTCTGGGATTTGAATCGATGAGCTTCTGATCACAGGACGAACACCCTTACTGTTACACTACCATCTGCCCCCCAAAGTGAGCATCCTACAACTAGATCAGCACCACACTGATCGTAGGTGTTTCTAATAAAGTGACTGGTTAGCATATATAGATACTGTATATATTTCAGTGTTTTTCAACATTCTAAAAGCATATATTAGACAAAACTATATGCACAACAATGCAAAGCAAAGTTCTATACCATTTGCAAATCTGTGTAATTGAGGTGAGTGGGTGTTTAGTTAATAAAGTTTGCTAGATAAGCACAAACATATAGCAAACTCTACCATCATGGAAAGCATTATGGAGATTGTGCCCCCAATGACGTTCCTCCTACTGTAGAGCTAATGGGTGCGAGTGCCGCCCCCCAGCCCCACACAAACCCATCTAAAATCTCCATTTCCGGCCGTGGTGAGCATTTTAGAGGTATTTAGCCATCAACAGAACCATCATGGAGTTAGCATCTGAAAATGACACATTGAGATATAAAAAAAATATTTTGGCTTTAAGTCACAACATCTGCAACGTTACTGCATGGCATTAAACCAACACATACATATTTATTTACACCTCCACATTTGCAGGCCTTTATGCTTCGTTCTATTTGTTTGGTCAGATTTGATCTTTTTTGTGATGAGCCTCCTGACGACCCGCCTTTTCACAAGGCACCTTCTTCCATAGATCACTGCCCATCCTATATTACCCCTGTCCAAATCAACACCTTCATCCTCATACGCTTAGAACTTAGCACTTAGTATCCACTGTTAGTTCTCCCAGGTCCCAAGCTTGAATGTTTTTCCCAAGTAAGTTGCTTTGGATAAATGTGTAATGTAATGTAATTGTAGTTTAGTTCAGATGAAACATTCTCCATGATTTTTAACTTAACTGGTTATATCCTCATCTCTCTATTGACCCACTTGGCTGTCATCTTCCATGTTGGCAGACTGTGAGGTAGTGACAGTGAGGGGGGACACAGTCAGAGAATGGACATGAAATGTGTCTAGCATCAAATATTCAAGTGGTTAAAAATAAATAAATAAATAAATAAATAAATAAATATATATTAATAATAATAATAATAATAATAATAATAATAATAATGTGTGGAGTTTGCATGCTCTCCCTGTGTTTGCATGGGTTTCCTCCTACAGTCCAACAGCATGTAATATAGGTTAATTGGCGACTCTAAATTGGCTGTGTAAGTTGTGAATGAGAGTGTGCTTGTGTGAGTGTGTGTGCCCTGCGTTGTGTTGGTGTCTGCCCAGGGTTGGTCCCAGACTTGCGCCCGTAGTTCCCGGTATACACACCGGGCCCCCCGCCCATGACCCCAGGTTGGAATTAAGCGGCTCGGACAATGAATGAACTATTATACTGGGTGTTATCGTGGACTATTTGTCATTGTGAACACAGCACAGCACACACTCCACCACAACCAAATATCACCTCTGCATCTGACCCATCCGTGAAGGAGCAGTGGACAGGTGACACGGGCAACGCCCGGGGAGCAGTGCTTGGGGACGGTACCTTTACCGAAGACCTTCGGGGACAACTCTTTAACTGTTACACAACCAACATAAAATTAACCTTGAATGAAGGTAAATATATTATATGTATGTGTGTGTGTGTGTGTCTGTGTGTAAAGCTGAACTTTGTGATGTTGTTATTATTATTTTCAGCATGTTTCTGAGTGGCAGCTGTGCCCGTGGTGAGCATGACTGGCAGCGGTGCCCCAGTGCCACATACCCACAATCCTCAGCTCCTATAACAGCTGTTCTGGCCATGGGCAAAGAGTCTGGGTCCTAGACATAGAGGAGAGAGCAAATAACCAAACCCCAAACTCTGCAGAGAGAGAGGGAGGGAGAGAGAGAGAAAGAGAGGTAAGATATTCGTACATCAAGTTAAGTGAACGTCACAAGTTTTATTGCGATCCAGTATCATATCAATTCAGCAGACAACAATGTGACGTCTGCAGCGTTACCGTTCTAATTCAGTGCAGTTCAGGCATCGGTGATGAATATCAAAATGCTGAATAAAGAGTGAAAGTGAGTAATTATTGGTTATACTGCATTTTGGGATTTTTCTGTTTTCGTTCGGCACACTGTTTTGACTGGATTTGAACTGTGCCTCCATGTTTCGCTCACTCCAAGTTTGGGTTCACCAAGCAATCCTTACATAGACTGATGTTTAAAGTGAGTAATTATTTGTCATTGTGAACACAGCACACCACAGCAAATGTGACCTCTGTATTCGACACATCCCTGAAGGAACAGTGGCCAGCTTTTAGACAGCGCTCAGTGATGTGCAGTGATTTTGGATGGTACCTTGCTCATGAGTACCTCATTGATACCTTTACTGGTTTGAGATTCGAACCTGCGACCTTCACGGGGCGTAAGACTGTCCCAATGAAATGTGACCTGCATTTGACCCATCCGTGAAAGAGCAGTGGGCAGGATTTTGGCAGCGCTCGGGGAGCAGTGTTTGGGAACGCTACCTTGCTCATGAGTACCTCAGTAGTACCTTTACCGGTCCAGGATTCAAAACAGTGACCAAAAAATTTCAGGAATGGTACATTACTTACATTATAAATAACTAATCATGATTTATCGTTATTGAACAAGTTACTCTTTATAGGTTATACAATTAACTGAAAAAATATACAAAAATATAACCGTGCAGACGCACAAGAGACAGACAGACAGACAGACAGAAATCAAAGTGTGTAGCTACAGATGTTCCTGCTCTGATTGTTAAGAGGAAGAG
>JAVGVS010000046.1:2853578-2959879 GCA_032718565.1 Distichodus sexfasciatus
TATATATATATATATATATATATATGCATATATAACATCCCAAAAATTATTAGTTTAAACACAGTTCTGTAATTTTGTGATGGTCACTAATCCTGCAGTGCTAAACCCATCAAGAACACAGAGATTGTGAGTGAGAGCTGGGGTTGTTAATTAAATTAAACTATAATGGTGTGATTTGCTTTTGGGGTTGTAGTGTGTTGTGTTGCTTATTCTGCTCATTGTCATATCAATATGTAGGAATTAGTGCGAATGTCGACCAATAAACCAGCTTTACCGCAGTGACATTTCTCGTACATAACCAATTGAGTGTGTGCACATTTACAGATTGGTTCCATAGATCGGCCCAATGCCACAGATACCTGATCCAGCTGTTTGAGTCGTTATCTGACTGATATCCGATCCACATATCAGATTGGTGCCATCTCTACTACAAACACCTAAGCCTGCCCATAAACCAAAACCCTAGTCATAACCTCAGTAATGTGAATGAAACCTTGCTGCTCCTTTGGTACACTCCTGTGTAAAAGGAGTCATTTTCTTGCGGTGCATTGCTCAGTCATTGAGTCACCAGCCCAACCTCTGATTTATGTCAGCGCCTACTGTGAGTACTCTCAGTTACTTGGTTATCTCCTCGATTGAGTTCGTGTCATATAGAACGCGGATTCTTGCGGGAATTCTTGCTCTACTTGTTAGAGAGTTCTTAGAGCAGACTGCATGGCTCTCCTACCTACTCGCACTCTCAGCCACATTTGGGTTAACCAACCATGCTACATCGGACTAACGGCTAATGGCTAGCATCCTTCTTCATCCAAATCCTTCAAAGCCTTTTGTTGTGGAAGTGGACGCCTCAGATGTGGGTGCCAGCGCTATCCTCTCCCAACAAGGTCCAGACCAGAAACTCCATCCTTGCAGTTTCTTCTTCAAAAAGTTTGATCCCACTCAACAACATTACGATGTAGGGGACAGTGAGCTGCTGGCCATCAAGTGGGCTTTGGAAGAATGGCGTCACTGGCTCCAGGGCGGCAGTGAGCCATTTACGGTCTGAATGAACCATCAAAACCTCATTACCATCCAGAACAACAAACAACTCAACCCATGACAGGCGCGGTGGGCACTCTTCTTCAAACAGTTTCACTTCCAGCTGTCGTACTGTCCGGGATCAAAGAACACCAAGGCCGACACTCTCTCTCAACAACACCAAGCTGACGCCCCTGGATGGATCCTGCACCTGTCCTTACCACCACCTGGATCATCGCTCCCCTCCGGTGGGAATTGGAAACCAGGGTGCGCCAGGCACAGGCCTTGGAGACCGCAGCGGCAGGTGTGCTGCCTGGATGACTCTACATTTTGGCTCCCGTTCATCCGGATGTACTTACCTGGGCCCACTCCTCCGTCCTGTCGGGCCATCCAGGGGCCCAACGTACTCTTCAGTTCATGCGCTGGGCCTTCTGGTGGACCCACATTGCCTTAGACTTTGTCATGGGCCTACTGGATTCTGATGGCAAGAACACAATCCTAACCATCGTGGACCAGTTCTCTAAGGCTGTGCACCTGGTGGCCCTGGCTGGACTCCCATCAGTGAAGACCACTGCGGAGTTGATACTAGAGCATGTAGTCCACTTGCATGGGTTCCCCAGGGAAATTGTTTCAAACTGAGGGCCTCAGTTCACCATCAGATTCTGGAAGGCCTTCTGCCATCTGATCGACTCAAACTGCAGTCTCTCCTCTGGTTACCATCCCCAGACCAATGGTCAGACAGAGTGGACTAACCAGCAACTGGAGCACTACCTGAGGTGCTTCATCATGGATCATCAGCACTCCTGGGCCTGCTACCACACAAGCTATCACACAACCTCCATACCTTGTCTGCCACCAACCTCAGCCCTTTCCAGATATGCCACGGGTTCCAACCTCCAATGTTCGACCCTCAACAGCCGGAGCTTGACATCCCGTTGGCCCAACAGTTGGTCCGCAGGTGCCAATGGCTCTGGACTCAAGCCAATGCTGCTATTCACTGGGCTAACACCCGCTATGCCACCAAACATCACCATTGGCACCCACCGGGGCATTTGCTCTACGTAGGTGACAAGGTTTGGCTCGCAACTCAGAATCTCTGCCTCCACACCAATTCCCGGAAACTCACTTCCCGTTTTATCGGGCCCTACTGCATCACCCACAGTTTGGGAAGTATAAAAGGAGTAATTTTCTCATGGTGCCTCGCTCAGTGATTGAGTCACCAGCCCAACCTCCAATTTATGTCGACGTCTACTGTGAGTACTCTCAGTTACTTGGTTATCTCCTCGACTGAGTTTGTCATATCTCAGCTGCGTTTGGGTTAACCAACCATGCTACATCGGGCTAACAGCTAATGGCTAGCATGTCTACCAAATCCTCTTAGATCACTGACAGTTTTATTTAATTCTTTTAAAAACAAAATATGTCTAAGCAAAAATCAAACAAGGGCACATTTTTTTGGCCCCAAAGTTAAGACTCTCTGCCCAGTCTGAAGGTGTAAGGGTCTGAAATTTGTCCTAAAAATGTTTATAAGATCCAGTCCTTACAATGTGACAAAAAATATTTTTCCTATGTTATAGTGTTTTATGTTTTCATCTGCTGCACTAAGTTTCCTTGGCCGACCACTGCGTCTACGATCCTCAACATTGCCCGTTTCTTTGTGCTTCTTCAAAAGAGCTTGAACAGCACATCTTGAAACCCCAGTCTGCTTTGAAATCTTTGCCTGGGAGAGACCTTGCTGATGCAGTATAAGTACCCTGTGTCTTGTTGCTGTGCTCAATCTTGCCATGACATGAAACTGTCTTCCACAACCTCACCTTCGTAGCAGAGTTTGGCTGTTCCTCACCCAGTTTTAAGCCTCCGACTCAGCTGTTTCTGTTTCAGTTAATGACTGTGTTTCAACCTGCATGTGACATTGATGATCATTAGCACCTGTTTGGTATAATTGGTTGATCATACACCTGACTATAATCCTACAAAATCCCTGACTTTGTGCAAGTGTACCTATAAGAATTGATGCTGGTTTGAAGGCAAAAGGTAGTAACACCAAATATTGATTTGATTTAGATTTTTCTTTTGTTTGCTCACTTTGCATTTTGTAAATTGATAAAAATAAACAATCATTATTTATATTTCTGAAAGAATTCTTTGTTTACAGCATTTTTTCACACCTGTCTAAAACTTTTGCACAGTACTGTATATATGTAATGCATTATGCATTCAGTTTACAAATTATGGTAACTGTACAGTTACAGTTTACATTTTACAGTTTACAGTTTATGGAACACATTGCTAAAAATAAGTTTATTAGAGAGACAATAAACGTAATTCTGTCATACTGAAAAGTACTGTCATGTAATCCATGATTTTCTGATTACCATCTATTTAAAATGTTATTTTAATGGACCCATAATTTGTAAACTGATCACATCTTTAGACAATTCAGATAATATAATCTCTAAATATCAGCAATAAAAGGACACACTGCTGAGCTAGTCAGGTGCTGTTTAAGAGAGAGCTCAATCTAATTTATTAAAGACATTGTGCTTAAACATCTATGAACACACACTAACACACACCCAGACCACATCCCCACCTTACTCGCCTTCTTCCTTTACAGGCTTCTGGCTCCTCACTGGCCTCCTCTAATTGCCTTTGGGTCTCATCAGGCCGGGTTTCTTCTGCGTGTATGTAAACATGGAGCCAAGGACAAGCGCAACGATCATTGTTATGCGCTGAAACCAAGTCAGTCCTCACAATGCAACTTTCTTTAAAAGGAATATTTCGTGAGGAAAAAGAAAAAAAATACTTTTCTGTAATTCTCATTTTTACTAATTAAACCATTCAGGGCAGTTTAATGCACACAATGAACCCAATTACAGTGCCAGAGCAGGCGTCCTTGAGCGGGAACCCTGAGTGGGTCGGTGTGGGTTTGGGTATTGTTGCTCTACATGCCTCATACTGTCTGGTTTTTCTGTTTGAAGCTGCATACCTTAATCAGTCTTATTGTGTGACGGGAGATCAGTGCTTCATCCAGTAACTTTAGTTCAGAGGCTTTGTCCAGCTGGAGGCTTTGAATGGGATATTAGTTTAATCATCATTATCATCATCATCATCATCATCATCACATATGCAACAGTCACCTCTGAGTAAAGATGTAGTCAAGACCACTTAAACCGAGACCAGAGTGTGTCAAGACTGAGACAATACCAAGACTCTGAAGGGCCGAGACCGAGACCGGACCACTGCACGTTTTACACCACATGATGAATAGGTGAAACATACAAACCCTAAGCAGCCCTCAAAAAGAACTGAACAAAGCAAACAACATACAATGAGCAACATTAAACATATTTATTCAATATTTCTCTCTTACATATATATATAAAATGAGAAAAATCACTTCACTGGAAGCAGTTATCCAAACGGATCACATCATATGTTAAACTCAACAAACCACAGTAGCAGAACACTCCTCAAGACTAAACACCACACAACATGGCCTGAAACACCAGATAAATGAAAGATCGGCTTAAATAGTGGTTTGGTTACATTTTAGAAGCATTATTATTGATTGCAAGTGAGACGTTATCCAAGGTCCTTCACCTGTAACTAGGAATTGTGAATTGTGAATCGATTTTGAATTAAATCATGGGCCCAAGCACCCAAAATTTCAAGCTACAAGGGTAACTGCTGATCTGGTCATGGTCTACCTTTGAAAATACCAAAATGCTAGAAACGTGGGTCCCCCCCCCCCTTTTCCAGGACAGGGTGCATCTTATGAAAAGTGAAAGGTCATTTGTAACTGTCTGCAGGATTGATGGAGTTGAGCTGGCTCCTCGCCCTTCGCCCACACTCTCGAGTCAGTCTCAAGTGACCGAGCGCTGGGGGGGAGGCGACTTCAAGCCGGACCCTCAACCATCTCACCTGGGGCCCTGACGAAAAGACTCATAAACCTTGTATCAGTTGAATTATTTTCTCCTTTGTTAAATGTAGACCTGACATCCGATGCCAACATCTGCAGTTCACACTCATTTCTGAGAATAATAGATTTAGTCTGAATCAATCAGAAACGAGTTTAAATGTTTTGTACTGGTCACCTGTCTGGAGCCTACGCCTTCACAACGCTCAACCCCGGCAGGCGGGACACGGGCAGATGCGCTCTCATTCAGAGCGGATTATGCATTTCGTGTCCTGTGCACACGCCGGTCCTCGTCTTAGCAGAACGACGCAAGCCCAAATCGGCTTACTGCGGCAGCCCAGAGTCTTTAGGAAGAACATGTGACTAATAAATAAATACACGTCAGTAAATGTAAGGTAAAAACTTGGATTAAGGCTGGGATATGAAGAAGAAGAAGAAGAAGAAGGATGCGGGAGGTAGGGGTGTGTGTGTGTGTGTCTGTGTGGCCATGTATTTATCACATTGTGGGGACCTTTTTGTCCCCTAAAATCACTTTTATCTGTTTTTTGGGCTTTGTGGGGACATTTGAGAGGTCCCCATGTGGAAAAATGACTTTATAGAAAATGTCCTTGTTTTATTTGAGAAACTAAAAGGGGTAAAAGATGTGCTTTTGGTTACTGAGGTTAAGGTTAGGGTTAGGATTAGGTGTAGGTGGAAAATTATGTACTTTAGTCATTATGGGAGTCTATGGAAGGACCTCACAAAGATAGTAATACATAGACTGTGTGTGTGTGTGTGTGTGTGTGTGTGTGTGTATGCGTGTGTGTGTGTGTGTGTGTGTGTGTCAAACACCATTGGACACTTGCATTATTTTGCCCGGGGCCATAAAACTAAGTGAGAAACTGACAGTGCATCTAAAAGCTCTTGAGAACTGTATCATATCAGTGGTGCATAATTCCACTGTGTTTGTACATTTGCTGCATGCATAATATATCACATTACACCAGTCCACTCCACACACACACACAGACACACACACACACACTCTCAAACGCACGCTCCATACAGACCTCACACCCTGCGCTGCATCATTCTGCAGACCTGACATCCGACACACACCACTGCACAGTGACTGACATTAACCACAGCTGAAAGCAGGAGGTTTAAACACACACACACACACACACTTATGTACACTTGCACACACAAATGCATGCACACACATTCACACGAAAACATACAAACGCATACACACACAAACACACACAGGAAAAATGCAAGTACACATATACGCATTAACACACACACACACACACACACACACACACACAGTCTTGTGTTACTATCTTTGTGAGGTCTTTCCATAACTCCCATAATGACTAGATGTATATAATCTTACACTTAATCCTAACCCTAACCTTAACCTCAGTAACCAAAAGCATCTTTTACCTCTTTTAGTTTCTCAAATAAAACAAGCACATTTTCTATAAAGTCATTTCTCCTCATGGGGACCTCTCAAATGTCCCCACAAAGCTCAAAAAACAGATTAAAAAACAGATAAAAGTGATTTCACAATGCGATAAATACATGGCCACACACACACACATACACACACACACAAGCACACACACCTTTTTTGGGGTATTTTTAGTTTAGTTCATTTTTTGGCCTCAAAGGTCACGGACAAATTTTGTACTGTAAATATGCTTAAATATTAAAGCTGAGATAACTGAAAAAAAAACGCAGAGTTGCGGTGGCAGACTGTCACATGACAGTGCATGTGGTAGTATGTTTTTGAAAGTGAAAGTGAGTGATTACTTGTGAACATACCACAGCACATAGTGCACCACAACCAAATGTGACCTCTGCATTTGACCCATCTGTGAAGGAGCGGTGGGCAGCTGACATGTGCAGCGCCCAGGGAGCAGTGCTTGGGGACGGTACCTTGCTCATGAGTTGCTCAGTGATACCTTTACCAGTCCTGAGATTCGAACTGGCGACCTTCCAATCACGGGGCGAATGCCCTAACTGTTACGCTATCAACTGTGGGGAATATGAGAGAATATTAAGGGAATATGAACACACAATGGGGAAAGACTTAATAATTTGTTTTGGGGAAGATTTTGCTGATAAAAAGTTTCAGTTTCGATTTATTTTCTATTAATTGTCCAGCCCTACTCCTTGCTTCTGAGCTTACAGAAGGGATTAGCAGAGCCAGAGTCTTATATTAGAGAGTGAGCGAAGTAATGCCACCTTACAATCAGTTGACGAGAATACGTCATATCCGCTAAAAACTCAGTGAAAACCAAATTGGATGCGTTCCATTTCCCACAGGAGAGTGTTAACAAATTGAGCGAGACAAGGACAATAGGCTTGTGATAAAAGATTAACACATGGCTTATAACACATCTACACTTTTTATCTGAGTTTTCCGACTCAAGTTGTCCTGTTCACATTTCTGTTCTTCTTACTAGGCTAGTTATTTGTTTTTAGCAACATCGACCAGTCAATTTAGAATCGCCACTTGATAAACGTCACATAACGTGGTATTTCACATATAACATGACCGTAGAAACAAGTCCGTCAACTACACAAACACTATATTATGTACACAGCTGACCAAGTTAGACACAAACAACACTAAAGTGCTAAAAATGTTTTTAAAAAATGGAAGCCAGGGACCAACAGCAAATGGACGGCACTATAAGTATAGCGTTACGCTACCCAGGACAAGGTTTTGCTAAGACAAAGCCAAACCACCGCTAGGCCAGACTAGCAAACACCACCAACCCCTCACACACACTCACATAAAGGTCATTAGCGCATCACTACGTTTCCACTTTGCATATGATGAAAGCCTCGCTTTTCTCACATTTACGTTGGCAAGCTGCGTTCTTCTCGAGTCGGGTGGCTGACAGAGTTTTTAACTTTGTTGACTATTTACCCAAGGAACGAATGTCAAAAGTGGCACAGACATCTCAACCACCCACCAAGTGGGCCTCATCACTCCCAACTTTTAGACAGGAACTTGTGTGTGAACGAAGGAATGAGAAGAAGAAAAAAACACGAGAGAGTGAGAGAAAAAGTCTTTACACATTACGGACAGGAAGCCACTTAAATCAAGGAGGAGGTATTTTTAAATCAATCGCTGCCGTATCCGTCTTCCCTCCCCTCCCCGTGCGATATACCCCCCCAAACACACACACACACACATATACACACCACACTTCAAATAGTGACAGAGAGAGAATCCCAACTGACGCGCAGTCACTCCACAAAGACAACAGAAGGAGGCGCGGGAATAAGCGCGATATGAAGCCAAGCAACAAACAAATCGAGCGACTGTCAAACATATCCAATATTTATGGCGGAAAAAACAGCCTTTATGGGGATCTCACGGAGAGATATGAAGTATCGGGACGTGGAGACGATGCGCGGGGTTGGAGGAGGGAAGAGGCTGAAACGGAATCGGTCGGTTAGTGCAAAGTCATCGCGTCCCCCTCAACACACACCCCACTGTGCATGTCTTGAGCAAACAAAGGCCGACCATGAGGAAGAGATTCTTCATATTTGGTTTTTCTACCTTTATCAGACACTCTTATCCAGAGCGATTTACGCTAATTACAGAAGCAGTCTACAAGGAACAGCTTAAGGAAAAAAAGGGGGACATGAATCCCCACATGAATCACTCTCAAGACACTGGTTACTCCATCCACTTCATCCTAAAATTCTACAAAAAAAATCTCAATTCAAGTCATTAAAGAGAATATTAGAGGAACAGAGGAATTGTTCTTGGATGTTAGAATTTGAGATAAAACAAAACAAAGTCATTTTCGTTCTGCTGTCCACATTTTACACCACACACACAACCCTTATTTTGCAACTGGTAAAACTGTGAACGGAATAAAAAGGGGGGGAAACAACTCAGAAGTTTAAATGGCGAAGGGCAAAATGTTGGGTCACTTACTTTTCTTTTACTTTTCTTTTACCCTCACAACTGCCCTAACAGAAAAAAACAGTCATCATAAATGCTAAATAATAAATAACCAATCAGCAGGTTTCACTCTTCTCTAACATCAGACACTCCATCTTCTCTTTCTGGCTTTCTCAACTCGTACCGCGGCAGTCAGGCTGATGGAAACATACACCAGCTTTCTGATTAACATGTTCTAATTACTAATACTGTAATCCCACTTCACGAATATATATGGGAATGGGAATATATGTACACATCAGAGATGGGAAGTAACAAAGTACAAATACTCCATTACTGTACTTGAGTAGAATTTTCAGGTATCTGTAATATACTTGACCGTTTATTTTTGTGCCAACTTAAATTTTTAATTTAATGCATTACATATATACAGTACTGTGAAAAAGTTTTAGGGCGGTGTGAAAAAATGCTGTAAACAAAGAATGCTTTCAGAAATATTAATAATGATTGTTTGTTTTTTTATAAATTTACAAAATGCAAAGTGAGCGAACAAAAGAAAAATCGAAATCAAATCAATATTTGGTGTTACTACGTTTTGCCTTCAAACCAGCATCAATTTTTATAGGTACACTTGCACAAAGTCAGGGATTTTGTAGGATTATAGTCATTCTATTATTTTGTAGGATTATAGGATTATAGATCTGTGGTTAGTTCTCCAAGATGTTTGGAACAACCTACCAGCCGAGTTCCTTCAAAAACTGTGTGCAAGTGAACCTAGAAGAACTGATGCTGTTTTGAAGGCATAGGGAGGTCACACCAAATATTGATTTGATTTAGATTTCTCTTTTGTTCATTCACTGCATTTAGTTGATTTACAGCATTTTTTCACACCTGCCTAAAACTTTTGCACAGTACTGTATGTACATGTTTAGCACGAATATCTCTTCTTTCTACTCCCTACATTTTCAAATCAGGCTCGTTACTCTTGTTTGGTTTAATTTAAATGAGGTTTCTCAGGCCATTTTGCCATGCATTTTACATATTCCATATCAGTAATGTGCGCCATCCAGACAGCTTGACTGGGGTGCGTTTCCCAAAAGCACAGTGTACATTAGCAACTAACACAGTGCTGCTAACGTAGTTAGCAATACGTCTGCAAGCACCCCTGATTGGTTGAGGCATAAAAACATAGTAAACACACACAGAAAAGACAATCCCATTAATGTATTCGTCTTTGCACATGACACACAACACGATAGACACGATAAAGTGAGAGAGAGAGAGAGAGAGAGAGAGAGAGAGAGAGAGAAACTAAAACCGGGGGCAACTCGGTAGGAAATAATATCGTGGAAGAAGCTTAGCTCGACCAAGTTCAGTTCAGTTCAGTTGAGTTTATTTCTACAGCGCTCTTTACAGCACTATAATATTTGTTGTATGATGTATTTAGGATAGAGGCGGTCATCGTGTATAATGACGGTAACGGCCAGTGGAGCTTTATGTATTCATGTGGCTTTATTTTTCTCTGCTTGCGCTCTACATAACGCTTGCACATGGAGTCCAGTCAGCTTTGCCCTAAAATGCTACTTTATACTTTTATACTGTAAGTATGTTTTAGAGCCTGTACTTTTCACTTGAACTTGAGTAAAGAGTCAATACTTTAACTTTTACTAGCGTCTTTTTAAAACATGTATCTATACTTCTACTTGAGTGAAGAATGTGTGTATTTTTGACACCTCTGATACACATACATACATAAGCGGTTTTCTTTTAGGCTACTATCCAGAAGCAAAAACTAGTTCCGTCCAGTGCTGCTAAAGCAATAAATATATGAGCGGCTGCTAAACACCAGGAGTGGGGTGAGTTATTTCAGACGGAGGTGTTAAAGCTATTTGTTCAGCTGCTCTAATGTAGAGACTTTTCTGGAACAAAAGCTATTATTGTTCATCCCACTCCGCCCTTTCTTTTCCCCCTCTTCCAACAGGAAATGGACAGTGGCAAAGTTACAATAGTTCAACATATGAGATCAGAGGGAAGACTTTCCTCTCTCTCTCTCTCGCTCTTTCTCTCTTTCTCTCTCCCCTTCTGCAAAACAGATGCAGATGTGGAACGGGTAATGGGACTCGGGTACGGAAATTAAGAGAGTTTGTGGGACGAAGTGGAAGACAAAAGTTGGGGAAGAGAGATTAAAACAGTCATTTATCTGGGCTTGTGTATACAGTCGGTTTATGGGTTTGTTCTACAGGGGTCAGGAGGTTAAAGAGACGGCGGCTCCAGTTAAGTGTGTATCGGCAAACGTCTGAGAAAATTAGGTTAACCCGTCTTTAGCTTTGGCAGCTTGGAAATTTTCTTCCCCCACCCAGCCCCCACCTCCATCTGAAATTCATTTCAAGTAAAAATAAGAAGACAGCTTTGCTCTGCAGAGAAAACACTTAAAATACCTTTTCCTTTGCCAGTTTGGGTTTGACGGTTTTGCCGCACTTGTTTTCTTTCTACACAGAGCCAGTCCTCTGCGATTACGGAGCCGTACTGTAACGACGGCCCCGTCTCGGGGAATGCCAACGCAAATACGCGCCCGTCTCTGAACGCTGATATTTAGATAAGACACTGTGAAATTAGTGTAATAGACTCCACATTCCTCTAAACAACACGTCCTGGGAATTGGGCTTCACAGGGGAGGGGAAGAGTTCAGAAACGCGCGCCTCTTTTTATACGCCTCGACTTCCAAAGGCTCGGGAGGGGGGGTGGGTGGGGGGGGTGCGGAGAAGAGAGAGAGTGAGAGAGAAGGAGAGAGAAAAAGAGAGAGAGAAGGTGCTCAGTTCCCTTTACCTTACTGCCAGCTGCTCTCCTGGTGTCTTTGAGAGTTTCGCTTGCCCTACTTAAAGCCTCCCGCTGCTTGAGAATTTGATCTCGCAGCTGTTGAGATTGTTCTGTCTTTTTTTTCCCCTCTGTAATTTGGACCCGAGCACACCGACTTCTTAAAAACCCCGGGTTATTAACTTTCTCCTTGCCGGTGTGGACGAGTAAGAGGTAAAAGTGGCTAAACGTCCTTCAAGTCGACACGCCAATCCTTTTAAAGTCCCAAGAATTTTCTTTTTCCGTCCCTCTTTTTAAAAAGCAGATATGGACCAGGTTTAAATGAGGGTTAAAGAAAAAGAAAAGTGGACAAATTGTAAGGAGTCAGGCGTTGGCTACGATGCAGATGATATTGATTTCCGTTCTATTGCCATCATAATCTCGGTATCGAGGAGTGCCGTGAGTAAATAAAGACGCACCTGTAAAGCCGCAAGTTTTTGCGCGGAACGCCGGTGCGCAACAAGCAGAATTCGATAGCGGGGAGGGCTCTGGGTATTGATCTCCCCTCATGGCCTGCCACAAATAAGTCAGCGAGCGTCTTGCTATTCATCTGTTCTGACAGATATCAATTATTAAGGCACGTTATTTTTCGATGCAACCGGCATACGCTTCCTGCTTTCCGGGCCCTGCTTCATTGTGCCAATTAAAGGCGAGGGCTTTGTGCAAGCACTAGGGCACAGGGGAGTATGAGGAGAGGACGGGAAAATATATATTCAGAGCATCAGTTTTAAAGGTTATTCTACAAAACACAATCAGCGGCAGTTAAAATCAAGGGACTTTGTTTGGTCAAGGACAAAATGTTGGCCCGCTCTAAATGAGCGTCCAGCATCATCCCCCGGCGGGAAAAGAAACGGATGGAAAGCGCTTAAAGGAAGAATCCAAACCCAATTATATTCACCATTAGCATGCTTCCTTAATGTTCTCATTTATTATTCAATAGGAGCCATAAAAAGTTAAAGTCGCTATTTCACGTGGCCGGCACTAAATGGTATTCAAATGAAGCCAAAGTCCTTCATTTGCTCTGCGCAAACTCCACCGTCCTCAGCGGCTCAGAACTGGAAATCGGAAGTGCAGGAGGATTAAAGCTTGTGCCCCTGCGTGTGTGAGGAGGAAGAGGAGAGGGCTGAAGAGGTGTACCTGGAGGGTCGAGTCAGATGAGATGCTGCGGTCAGGGGAAGCTCTTTGTATATGGAGCCGCGTCTGTTCTTTCTTTTCGCTCCTGCACAGAGCAAGCACAGTTATTGTGACAGGAGAGGTGAGGTTCTGAATACAGACGTTTGAAGCAGTTAGTCTTTAGTCATCTTATAAAAAAGGTAAAAAATCTACAGATTAAAAAAAATCATAGTCATTCATATACATGAATAGAATTTGTTTAAAATTGATATGTTTTTTGGTGCCATATGTGAGAAACAGAGATGGGAAGTAATACAGTACAAATACTTCATTACTGCACTTAAGCAGAATTTTCAGGTATCTAATTTACTTAACCGTTTATTTTTGTGACAACTTTTAACTTTTACTACGTACATTTGTAGCATGAATATTACATATTCAAATCAGGCTCGTTACTCTTGTTTGGTTTAATTTAAATGAGGTTTATTAGGCCATTTTGCCATGCATTTTACCTGTTCCACATCAATAATGTGCGGCATCCAGACAACTTGACTGATTGGTTGAGGTTTAAAAATGTAGTAAACACACATAGAAAAGACAATCCCATTAGTGTATTCGTCTTTGCACATGATGCACAACACAATAGACACGATAAAGCACGAGAGAGGGAGAGAGAGAGAAGAAAAGAAACTAAAACTATGCGGCAAAGTTTTTTAGTTTCAGTTTCTTTAAACTGACTTGCTCTTATAAATGAAACTGGTCAAATTTCACTGTGTTCTACTTGTGTAACCATGTGTTTGACAAAAAATCGATACTATTTATTTGCGTCACTGTACAAATTATTCTTATTATAGTTTTATTATAGTCTTATTACAGTCATTAATTCCTCTATTATTACTCTATTCACTCAAATAATATTCTATAAATTATTTTATTATGTGTTTTAGGGCTTCTTTACATGAATGCTGATATTTTTATAAATACATTTTTTAATACGTTTGGGCCTTTCGTTCACACATAAACTGAGATTAAGCCACCTCAAACGCACATTTTTTAAAACGCCGTCCAAAGTGAAGATTTTTCAAAATGCTGGATTCTGTGGATACGTATAAATGAGTAAAACCCAGTTTTCTTAAAACGATGACATGTTTCGTTCTTTGTGCACATGGCTGTAAGGGCCTGTGTCCACCAAACACGCTTTTGGTGCTGAGAGTGGTCAAAACCTCACTTCCAGAACGCTTTCTCTGTGCTTCTCTCAGCGCTTGTTGTTGCTAAGCTACGAAAGGCGTCATCAGGCACTTCCACGTTCGTTCCTATTTCATGTAAAGATTGTAACGTGTTCCTCTGAGATCGGTAGTTTAGTCAACATAAAAGAGATTATCTTTACAATAGAGAGAAATCACTTCTTGGCATTAGTGGCAGCCTTTGAAATAGATACTCAGATGTCTGCCAGTGCAAAAAACGTTTTTAGTGGACACAGGCCCAAATACCTTAAACTCCTTACATACTACAAGTTGCTATGGTAACCATGAAGAAGGCTACTGTATCGTGGTCCGCGCTAGGCATGTCGCCTGCTATTCACTGATGGAGAAAAGCATGATGCAGACAAGTGGAGTTTGGAAACATTTCGTGTTTTAGTGTGTACAGAGATTTATTTAAACTAAACGTTGTGTAAATACAATTTTAAACATATGTATAAATGTATAAAACATATTTAAAAAATGTGTTTATTAAATTATTTGCATACATGTAAACATGCCCTAAATTTGTGCAAGTGATTATAATCTACGAAATTATTCTATTCTTCATTAACCAATTCTGTCCCTTAAATAAACAGAAAACACCGTATAAACAGTGTTTCTGTTCAACAGTAATTCTACAAACAATGATTGTATAAGTAGTGATTTTACTCTTCATATATATAGTGATATTATTCTTTAATTCATTCATTCATAATAATAATGTAATAATAAATAATCTTTCTATCCTATACAGGAGTTCTATGCTATAAAGCTATTCTAGTTTATAAAGAGGTAACTCCATTAACAGAGATAATATTCTATAAATAGTAACTCTGTTCTATAAAGTATTTATTAAGTATTTTTATCTACCATCTATGAAATGAATTCATCCTTCTTTAAGATATTATTTTATCTATAAATAGAAGACATACTAGAATATTAAATATAAACAGTGATTCTATTCCACATAATTCTGCAAATAAAGACTCTATAAATACTGTTTCTGCTCTTAGAGATATTATTCTTTACATAATGATTCTATTCTATAAATTATATTCAGTAAATAATGTTTCTATCCTATACAGTAATTCTGTGCTCTAAAGTAGTGGTAGATCTTTGAGACATTCCCATTAGATCCCGAATATGACAGGAAAAGATATATTCAGTCTCATCTGATTAATTTACGGTGTTGCAAGCACCTCCCTCTGTGGGAGGTGGACGAGTTGCCACATTTTCATAGAAGCGTGAAAGTGACCAATGAGATAAATGCTTTTAACTAACCGATATTAGTGATGGGAATTCCGGCTCTTTTAAGAGAACCAGTCCCATGGCTCAGCTCATTAAAAAGAGCCGACTCTTTCAGCTCCCAAGATTTTTGGTTGCTTAAAAAATGTTATTATTACAAAAGATAATCTCAAATTATATGTAAAATGAATTACTAACATGCAAAACATACTTTATATCAAATGTTTATTATTTATATGGCTTATTATACTCAACATGGAACAGAGTGCTACAAAAAAATACATTTAAAAGTACAACAACAAATAACCATCTCAAGTTCTCATCTCAATCTTAAACAAAAAAATCTTTTTTTTCTGTTTTCTCTCAGTGCTTTAATAGGTAGATCTTGTCCTTCACCAGGGCTGAGGTCAGGGATCCTGGGCTTGAAAAGGTTGGTGACCACTTCTCTAAAGTGTTCATTAAGTGTTTTTATCTGTGCAAGTATTTATTATCCATGAAACTATTCTACATAATTTTCTATATAATTATTTTTAGGGGCAGTTGGTGGCGTAACGTTAGGGTGCTTACCCTGTGCTCAGAAGGTCGCAGGTTTGAAACCCAGACCGGTAAAGTTACCACTGAGGTACTCATGTGCAAGGTAGTGACCTCAAGCACTGCTCCTTCACGGATGGGTCAGATGCAGAGTTTGGTTGTGGTGCACTGTGTGCTGTGCTGTGGTATGATCACAATGACAAATAATCACTCACTTTCACGATTTTTCTTTAAGATATTCTATTCTATAAATAAGCTGAAGTAAAGAGAAGTCATTCTATGAACAGTAAATGTATTCTACAATAATTCTGCAAATAAAGACTTTAAATAATGATTCTACTCTTTATACCTAAACTATAGTGATATTATTCTTTACATAATCATTCTATACTATAAATAATGATTCTGTTCTATTCAGAAACTCTGTGCTGTGAAGTAATTCAATTTAGACAAGTGACACTAAAATACCGAGTTCTTTTATATAGATTATTTTAATTTTAAAACCTCTAAAGTTAATTTTCTGGCAGAGCGTATGCAGATCTTGCAAAAGTCAACATCAAGATTTTTTCCTTCTTTTAATGCTGTTCAGTAAGTAAAAAAGGGGAAAAAAATTAAACGCATCCAAAAAACCCAAACATTTCTCCGCTCAATCATGCATGCATGAGATAGACAGAAAGAGAGAGAGAGAGAGTAACTTTCTGGAGCGTGAGTGAGATTAAGGAGAGCTAATGTCACTTTGTAAGAGACGTCAGGCGGCAGATCTCGTCTGCACGGGGACAAATAAGGCGGCGGCAGATTGCGCCTGGCTGTCAGGTCTGCAGCCCTCGCCGAAGAAGCGCTACCAAACAGCAGAAGCCGGTTCAAAAAGCTCCCAGGTAAACTGGGAATTGTAACGGGGAGAAGAGTTTACGAAGAAAAAATATATATCAGCTTTCAAACCGCTAACCCCCCCACCCCCAACACACACACACTCACACTCACATCCCCCACTCCCAAACTCCAAACGCTGTTCCTTCTGATATCTAAAGCACCAAAACATTTCTGACAACAATGGCTGATTCTGAACACCTGGTTCTTTAAAGTGGAGGCGGCCGACTTAGCGCTCTCCTCCAATGACAACTGCATCTGTAGCGAGCGGGAGATTAAAGCCTCGCCGAATATTCTGTCCATTAAAGCAATACTTATGGGAGCGTGTTGGGGTGGGGGGGAAAAAAGTCTATTACTAAAACATGGAGCAGGATTTGTCTTTCGAACCCGAGCCGCTTTTGAAACGGCGTGCTGTCAGACGCCATGCAGCCATCGCTCAGTCAGAAGTAGAGAGAGAGAGAGAGGGAGAGAGAGAGCGAGAGAGGGAGAGAGCGAGAGAGAGAGAGAGAGAGAGAAAGAGAGAGAGAGAGAGAGAGAGAGAGAGAGAGAGGGCCAAACGGCTCCCGTTTCATCCCGACTGCGAACAGCAATTGGATGTGATGGCCATCAAAGAGGAACGGGCCTGAAAAACACGCTTTAGTGTGTTTGCGTGTGTGTGAGTGTGTATGTGGGAGTGAGTGTGTGGTGAGATGTCTGCAAACACCATAACAGATGCAGTATAGATTCAGCTCCGAAACACTGAGCGTTTAGGCAAATATCACGTTTCATCATAAAGAGAACAATGAGGCAGTGTTGAGAGTAGGGGACGGAGCAGTGGGCCGAGCCTCGAGGGGTCAGAGCGGACAGAATGGTGCTTCGTTCATGCACACACACAGTATTCAAGAATGTAGGGACAAGAAAAAGAGAGATAGCAAGCGTGAGCAAGCAAGAGAGAGACAGAAAATGAGAAATAGAGATGGCAAAGGAGAGAAGTAAAAAGAGAGTGATTATTTGTCTTTGTGAACACACCCCAGCACAGCACACAGTGCACCACAACCTCTGCTTTTGACCCATCTTTTTGACTGCTCTCAGCGCAGAAAATGTTTGGTGCTCTTTCACTCTAAAGGGATTCTGAGTGATTAAACTACTAATTAATAAACAACACAAAATGCCTGCGTCTGAGTTTTAATAGTAATATTCTGGTTGTGGTTTCAGAAGGTCTCGAAATAAGAAACAAGACCGAATACAAATACGGCCGAGTCCGAGACAAAACCGAGACTTATAAAAAATCACTATCAGCACAACACTATCGGGGACCCAGCGACTGTAGTGCTTAAGGTAGGATTCAAACCCACAACCCTTTGGTCCAGAGGCGAGCATCCTAATCACTAGACCACCAATGCTTTATCACCGTTCCCACTTTAAATCCAAACTGCTGCTCCCATTTCAGCCCGCCTATTAAACTCCCCCTTAAAGCGGCGCCGAGGCTCTCAGCCCAAACTCTCTTCAAGCAAGACACGTGTAATTTCACACCTTTAAAAATCTGTTACATCATTAGGAAGGAAGCGATAATGCCGTTGAGGCCTGGACTGCCGCTAGCCAGCTAATCTGAAAAGCGGGAAATCGAGATGATTTCGTAACGGCCAAAGTCTCGATCGACCCCCGCTGGAGTGATATAGAGAGAGAGAGAGAGAGAGAGAGAGAGGAGAAAAAAAGGGAGAGAACTCAAAATAGAATATCAGATTGCCATATTTTCAAATGGGGACTTAATCCCAAATATTATATTAGAGGGACTTGGGCTGGAGAAAAAGAATTTACCGAGGACATAATAGACTAATTATTTTGCCAATCAAAGTCTCCCAGGGGGTTTTCTGGCCAGGACGTGCGGCCCACTCAGCCCCGGTATTGAGCCTCCTGCCTAGAAGAGAGAGAGAGAGAGAGAGAGACTCATAAATCCATGATTGGGCTTAAGCTCTCCTTCCATTCATGTCTCCAATGTAAAGGAACAGGACAATGTGTGGGTAAGACTGGCCTTTCGAGTGGCCGGTAGAAGCCGGAGATGTCGGCGTGTAATAAATTAAACAGATTTATCAAGGACGTTCCTATAAGTAGGCAGAGAGTTTAAGTGGGCGAGAAAAGGAAATAGGTGGGCAATTTTTCTCTTTTTTTCCCCCACTTCCAATAAAAGAAAGATTAGAAAACTTGGCGGGATCTCAGGAAAGACTTCTGAACAACCTTTTTTTTTTGTTAACAGAAGGCATTCAGAGCGCCGACTTTCACGCCGAGCCCATCAATGCGTTTAGTGGCATTTGCTCGGCTAGGAAGGCATGCCATCCGAAGGCGAAGGCGCCGCAAATAAGCTTCGATAACCTTCGAAATAATTACACCATTAAAGTAAAACCAAGAATTCCATTCAAGAAAAGTCGGTCGGTTTCCGAGCCACCTGCCACCAGACATGAGGAGTGAAAAGTTCCACTAGAGGAAGAGGAGTGTGTTTATTTCACGTTCGCGTCAGGGATGACTTATCGCCCCTTTCCCGCCGTTACGCTGGTCCGGGCGGGCAATGCTTACGTGGGAAGAGCGCGATTCGTCAAGCTTTCCAAAGCGAACTCGGGCGACTGGTGCTGTGATTTATCGCGAGTGACGCGGGACAGGTTGATGCAATGGAGATGAAAATGGATGGAAATGGCTCTGTTGAATACTAGCAACTGTGTCGTGTTTTTTTTTTCCCAGAATCAGACACAACGCCTTCCCTAAAGTCGTTGGGATTCAATCCCTCGAGGCAAAGAAAACGACGATGCCATCGAGTTCGGACAATCCATTAGTTTCTCGCGTCTCCAGGAGTAAAAGGGAGATTATTTAGGCAACGCCGAGTCTATAAATGACAAACGCGACTTGCTTTTTCCGGGAGGTTTTGGGGACGGAGGAGAAAGCTTTTAAGCTTTCAGCGGTGTGGAAACGACGAGGTATCACTTGAAGGTATAATACAATCTGGCCTGACACTGGAACCGGGGTCCGGCCCTATTAAGACCTATATGGAGGTTTCCTAAAACCAGGCCTGAACCGGACACACAATGTCGATCAATTTCTATCCAATTGTTGTTCTCGCCGCAACACCATCCTGCTCCCCGAGTCTGCTTTTAGCAACGCAAAGCTGGCAAAAAGTGCAGTGTGTCCCCAAGACAATAGCATGATTTCTCCAGATACTGCACGCTAAAACCATGCATTGCTGTTCGTTTCCGCTCAAATGTGATGGAAAGAAAAAATAAAATCGACCTCAAGCAAGAGGAAATTGCAAAAAAGAGTAAGGACCTGTTCACACGTATGCAGATATTTTTATTAAAGCATTTTTAAATATCTTTGGGTCTCAGAGTTTTAGCCATCTCAAACGCATATTTTTTAAAATGATTTTTCAAAACACTGGATCCCGTGGATACGTGTAAACGAGTAAAGGGCAGTTTTCTTAAAACTATGACGTCAGGGATGTCAGTAGGCTTGAAAGATAGATGGGCTTAGCCCCTAGGGGTGTGGTTAGGATTAGGGTTAGGGTTGGGGTTAGAGTTAGGGTTACGTGCTGCGTCCGCGTCGAAATGTTTCATTGCACCTACATAGGCTTCATCAATTAATACTTTATTTGAAGAACATTTTTCAGGACTTGTTATCTGGCCCACTTTCTTTCCTTCCCTGCCTTCTCTGGAAGACCCTGCCGGCCTCAGGAGTGTTACCTTTGCCTAACAGAGAAGCAATGACATGCAGCTTCCACCTGGGTCCATATGCGCACCCACCTGTCTAGAGTTTGGAATCATTTTGTGTTCTAGTGTGTATAGAGATTTTTTAACCGAATGTAGCGTTAACACAATTAAAAACTGAAAATTATTTTTAAAAATGCGATTATAAAAATATCCACATTCACAAACTCCATTTACGTATAAACAAAATGCTCAAATGTATTTTAAAATATGTGTTTATAAGAATATCGGCATATGTGAAAATACACATTTCTATTTTTATCACATATCGATTTAAATATCAGCTGTCAGGTCTCTTTGACTGGCAACGGTTGATATCAGTACCGGTCGACCCCTATTTAACCACATCCACCATCAAGCTACTAAGAGCAGAACCTATAACAAGTGCAGACATATAAAAAGTGCTCCTGTGAAGAGTTTAGATTTACCTTAATTACAAGCTCATTCATCACCGCTATTCACTCCCATTCAACGTAGCTCTTATTCAGTGTTATTTCTAGTGAATTATGTAGATTGGATTAAATAGCAGGAATTATAGCCTTTGTGTGAGTTTTTATTTAATAGCTGTAAGAAGAGGTGATGTGATAATCAAATCTAGCAAAACGAGGACTCTGGGATGATGGAGATGTGGCTACTGGGTTAATGCAGTGATTTGGTTTGGGAGATGTGGGAACAAAACGTTAATGTTTTGACCTATGCTCCATATTAATTAAAATAAGTTAACTAGAGACGAAAAATAATTTTAAAGAGGTATAAAATAAATCTTTAGCTGTTTTTTAGCTGTTGTCTCAGGGCCTGTTTAT
This sequence comes from Distichodus sexfasciatus, assembly GCA_032718565.1. NCBI lineage: Eukaryota > Metazoa > Chordata > Actinopteri > Characiformes > Distichodontidae > Distichodus > Distichodus sexfasciatus. The sequence goes on from JAVGVS010000046.1 coordinate 2,874,809, forward strand.
ACGTATGCAGAATTGTTTTATAAATGCACATTATTTATATGTTTATTTTTGAATTGCATTTACACGATAGTCGGTTAAAAAAATTCAGAGTACACACTAGAACACAAAATGATTTCAAACTTAAATGTTTACCACTTGTCTGCGTCATGTTTTTTTTCCATCAGTGAATAGCGGGTGACGTGCCTAGCTTGGATCACGATATGTTAGCCTTCTTCATGGTTACCATAGTCACTTACGGTATGTAAGGAATTTAAGGTATTTAAAACGTGCACAATAGAACTAAACACATCATTTTAAGAAAACTGTGTTTTACTTGTTTACATGTATCCACAGAACCCAGCATTTTGAAAAATCTTCACTTTGGAGGGTGTTTTACAAAATATGAAAGTGAGAGTGAGTGATTATTAGTCATTGTGAACACACCACAGCCCAGCACACAGTGCACCACAACCAAATACCACCCGTCCCTAAAGGAGCGATGGGCAGCTAACATCCGCAGTGTCTGGGGAATAGTGCTCGGAGACGGTACCTTGCTTATGAGTACCACAGTAGTGGTAACTTTACCAGTCCGAGATTCGAATCAGCGACCTTCTGATCACGTGGTGAACGGCCAAACATTTAAACATCTCCAATATGCATTTGAGGTGACTGAAACTCTGCTAACGTGTCAACGAAAGGACCAAACGTATAAATATAAATACCTGCATATGTGCAAACAGGCACTTAAAATAATTACATGTGTTACTTCCACATTCAAGGCAACAATTTATGATTTGATGCTCTCATGTGATTTATTTCTGATTATTCGTCTTCTGGAACACAACTAGCATGCAAACATCGCAGGATATGAGACACGTGGAAATTCAGTGTTGGAAGTAATGTGTTACAAATGTAATGAAATTACAGGACTGAATTACTTTTTGCTGTAATGCAGCAATATAAGGCATCACTGATACATTTTCAGCAATATTATACTCATTACATATTTCAGTAATGTGTCTTACAACACACTTTTAAGCCAAAATTTTGTGCTGTTGTGTTTTTATACAACAAAAGAACTCACCAACACTGCAAGACCTTAGGCACACAAAAATTGGGCGAGTAAAAAAACTACAGTATTTGCTGTATAGCTACAGTCAATGTGCTACACCACATCGCCCTCCACTGGATGTAGAATAAACTGCAGTAAACTACGTTTTAGCATTTTAGAACGCCAAGTCCTACTTCTGCATTTATTTTGATGAAAGTAACTCAAAGGTAGTGCAGGAGTCGTGTAATGCACAACAATTCAGCATGGGCTTCGTAGTGGGGTGAAAAGTGGGACTGTCTTACTAGGGCCCCAAATGTAGGGAGGCCCCTTGAGAAGTCTGGAATTTGATTTTATTATGGGGAGGGGGCCCGTGGAGACTGCTTGTGTATAGGGCCCAGAATTTGGTGATTCAGGGACAGTAATATTGTAATCTAACGAATTACTTTGAACTAAGAGTAACTAGTAATCAATAAGTATTACATCTTGGAGGTAACTTGCCCAACACTGTTTGTGTTTAAGTTGTGCTGAGGAATCAGATTTACTCAAACCAGGGGTTTCACGCCTTTTATAACAGTGTAAAAATGTGTGTGTTTGGGTTAAACTGAAAGTTCAGGGAAAAATGAAATTTACTCTAGTGAGTCTAGACACATTTTTTATTTGTTAATGAGATATGAAGCTAATGTTTCATAAAGAGAATGTGAATTAAAGTGAGTGATTATTTGATATTGTGAACACACCACAGCACAATACAGCACACCATGCACCACAACCAAGTGTGACCTTTGCATTTGGCCCATCTGTGAAGGCAGCTGGTGACATAACGGTAGGGTGTTCACCCCGTGATCAGAAGATCGCAGGTTTGAATCCAGGACTGGTAAAGATATCACTGAGGTACTCATGAGCAAGGTACCGTCCCCAAGCACTGCTCCCAGGGTGCTGCCCTTGTTAGTTGCACACTGCTCCTTCACGGATGGGACAAATGCAGAGGTCATATTAGGCTGTGGTGCACTGTATGCTGTGCTATGTTCACAATGACAAATCACTCACTCACTCACTCACTCACTCACTTTTTGGCAGTGTCCGGGGAACAGTGCTTTCAGACGGTACCTTACTGGTACTTTTACCGGTTCGGGTAAAAGTATCACCTGAACCAGTGACCTTCTGCCGTTACTCTATCTATAGCCCCAAAAATTTTTTAGCTTCTTCGGGCGTTTTTCTCTTCTGGATTGGAACACGGCCTACAAACACCCAGTTAAAAGCTGCATCAAGAGTTTTACTCTGGGACTAGATTTAACCAAACCTACAGAAGGAAGTTTTATGCTTCTTTAAAGGAGTCACCCATTACCTCAAGACAGAGAAATCAACAAGTTCTAATGAGCTAATGAGACGTTCATCTTTCAGTCCTCATAAACTAAAATATTACTGGAACACAGTGAGAGTCTGACCTGAAGCGGACCTACAGTAAGCTAGACAGCAGTGAGCTTGGTTATGGTCGGGTCATTACATGCTGCAGTTGCTGTGTTTGTTTTTGTGTCAGACACACACACACATTTCTGTCATGCAAGAGCTACAAAACATGGACATAACCTCACAGTCGTACGAAACCGGCTCTCACTAAAACGCTGATTGAGATTCACACACACGCCTGTCATCCAAAAGCTGCAAAAATATGGACAGAGGACAGACATACACATCTGCCTTGCATGAACTACAAAATATGGACACACACATGCACGCACACACACACCCACACACACACACACACACAAAATATTTCTGTCATGGAGCTGGTCAAACATGGGACATAAATTTTCACACCAGAACTAAAATCACAGTGGTAAGAAACAGCCTCTCATATTAATGCTGATTGAGATTTACACATGCACGTCAACACACACACACTCAACAGGTCCCTGAGTGTGCAAACATGCCCATATGGCGTCTCCCTGTCCCTCATTAGCCAAGCATGACGGGGAGGAATTATCGCCGGCGTGCGACTTCATCAAACACTCTAAACTGGTGCCAAGGCCAGACATCAGATAATGAAGACGCAGCTAAAAACGGGGACGGCGCTACAGGCAATTAATTAACTAATTAGGCTAATGACTTCTTTACTCAAGCCCTTTCCTTTTGGCTGCTGATATGAATTAATTAACGTGGGTAATTAAATTATGGAGCTTGTAATTTCCCAGCTGCTCTGGTGGTCTTTTCCCGCCCCCTCCCTGCTCGGCGCTAATCAGCACTGGCGCTCGGCCCGCAGGTGGGAAAAGGCAGATGCAGCCATACGCACACACACACACACACACACAGACAAACTCATAAGCATATGTTACTACACATGGCTTAAAGAAAAACTCCACCCAAAATCCCTAAAGTGGTTAATAATGAAAGGAATTTAGCAAAGACAATAGCACAGCTGGTTATTTACTTTAACCATTTTCTTTTTTTCTTTAACCATTTGACATTTTTGAGCTTTCTTCTATCCCTTTATTTATTGGTTAATATTACTGGAATAGCATATTCTAGACATGGCCTATACTGTGCCCAGAGCTACTTATTTATGTATTTATTTGATGTGAAAATACCAAAACAAACCTAAATCATCTTTTTAAAGAGCAAGTTCTGGGTTTTGTCTATTGATTTTTTTTTTTCAGTGTTGCCTTAATTTCATAAAAATATTTATTCATTCATTATCTGAACCACTTAATCTCACCCTGGGCCCAGAGCCTATCCTGGGAACTTCGGGCACAAGGCGGAGATCAACCCTGGTTGTAGTTTTGTTTTCTTTTTTTTTATGAAAGCAAAAGATAATTTGTTATTGTGAACACACCATGGTACAGTACAGAACAAAGTGCACCACAACTAAATGTGACTTCTGCATTTGACCCATCTGTGAAGGAGCAGTGGGCAGCTGACTTGGGCAGTGCTTAGGGAATGTACCTTGCTCATGAGTACCCCAGTGGTTCCTTTAACTGTGCGGGACTCGAACCGGTGACCTTCTGATCATAGTCGTGCGACTATTTTGGGGATCGGCCCGAGTTTCGGCTTAATCGTGTGTCGTGCATCGTGTAGTATACATGGGGTAACAAGAAGCGATTAACACCTCACGACCAGCTCCTGATCAGCAATTGTATGGTTGCAAGAAAATCAAACCTGTTTGAAATCCTGGTCGCCCCTCGTGAGGGTATCGCATGTTGAAGCAGTGCCACGAGTCGATTTAACTCAACCTCTCACACTGTGAATGTGCAAACACAGAAGTGGAAGTGAAATTTTAGACAAGATGGAGCACTTCCGGGTTCTGTTTACGTTGCGGTTCCGGATGCAAGAGTCCGACGTGTCGTGTATGGATGTACAGTGTCAGGTCGCATCAGAGCATCAGGCTGTATAGTGTGAGAACATGAATCGTGAGCTGCGAACTTTTAACCCTTGCGATTCATTCGTACAGTTTAAGCAGGAGCTGAATAACGCGACTGAAAAAATCGCAGCGTATTCCTAGCTTTAGGCAAGTCACCTACCACAAGACCACCACCACCACACACAGCTCAAGTGAGATTAGATTTCTGGCCTGGCGTGGTCAGTGTTGCATCATGCAGGTTTGTGTTGGATGATGCAAGTCCCTGCGGGTTTTCTAACAATTTCTTGTGTTTGGAATCTTTTGTGATATGATAATACCTTTTTTATCCCGTAGTACAGCTGATCACTGCATTTCCAGACATCAAAAAGGAACCTATTCAGGAGTCTATTCAGATTCAGTATAACTTTTTAAAGTCAGAGGCAGAGAACACTTATGAAGAGAGCTGGGTGAAATGGTGTGTGGTATAACATTTTGTCATCTTAATGATCAGACACTAGTTAGTCTTAGTTAGTCAGGAGGTCTGGTTTATCATACGTTAACATTTTAGGCCTGGAATTTGAACACAGTCTGCTACAGTAAACTCCCCAGGCTCAGGAATCTCTCCAGGCACCAAATTGCAACCAAAAATTTGCACAGATTGGTTGTTAAATGACAAGTCTGATTAGAGAGTCTGTTCACATTCTGTGTCAGCTGTAAAAATTGTAGAGAGTGAACCCTAATAAAGAGAGTTTGGAGAAACTTATACTGAAAATGATTAGACTGAAACCAAACGTCTATATATATTTTCCATACAGAAATACCTCGCCAAATGTTGTTAATTGGTTCCAGAACACCATGACTTAAGACGAAAAATGACGTAACTTGAATAAAGTCCCTTAAAAAAAACACAACGGCAACCTAGTCCACCTGTAAACATACATGGCACTTTAAAAGTGCCATCAAATACAAGTCATCCAGCGATGAAACCTGTCAAACTTTTTGGAAATGTTCACTATTTACACTATTATGTGCATGTTTTTAAATGGCATAAGTCATATAAAGCGATGTTTGTAGTATTCGATTTTCTCCTTCATTATTTTAGAATTAGCAACATAACTTTTAGACCTAGCTTTTCTTAATTTCTCTTTTCAGTGAGTGGTTATTTGTCATTGTGAACACACCACACCATAGCACAGCACACAGTGTACCAAAACGAAATGTTATCTCTGCATTTCACCGATCCATAAGGATGCAGTAGTACCTTTACTTGTCCAGGACGGGCAACCTTCCGACCAGCTCTCTAACCATAACACTACCAATGTGGTTTATTTAGCGAAGTTGTTGTGTTTCTAAATGTACTGAACCATTATTGCAAGGAACAGCTGAAGAAGAATTTATTGTTAAGTGTCCTGACGGTTGTCCACTTTTATTGTAGGGAACAGCTGAGTAGCATCCTTGTTTTGTTGCATCTCTATTTTTATTTTTTCCCACCTTATTTGGTTAAGACCAAATGGGGGCATAGGATAGCGCAAGACATCTATACCTTATTGGTAGGATGTATGTAAATCTATACTATGTTTAACAGTGGCCCGAGCCTAGGGTGGGGAGTAGAAAGAAAATGGGTGTGTTTAAGGTAAGAAATGTGAATAAATTTGGGACACTGAAATCAGTCTGGGCAGACCTGTGGACTTGGCAGGGTATTATTGGTTTGGACTGTAAGAAAGTTTGTTTGCCCACAAACAAACATAATTTCCTGCTGTTTGAGTTTTTAGTCTAACCTGAAGAATCCTCCCCGACACCAACTGGTGCTTTTAATTTAATGTACTTGTTTACTAATATTTAAATTTGCTCAGGGCGGCATGGTAGCGCAGTGGTTAGCCCTGCCACCTCACAGCAGGAAGGTCTTGGGTTTGAACCCCGGGCATAGCTGTAGGGCCTTTCTGTGTGGAGTTTGCATGCTCTCCCTGTGTTCGAGTAGGTTGCTCCGTTTTCCTCCCACAGTCCAAAGGCATGCAATATAGGTTACATGGCGACTCTAAATTGGCCCCATAAGGTGTGAATGTTTGTGTGAGTGTGTGTATGTGCCCTGTGGTGTGTTGGCGCCTGCCCAGGGTTGGTCACCGCCTTGCGCCCGTAATTTCCCGGGGTTGGGATTAAGCGGCTTGGATAGTGATTGAATGAATGAAATTTGCACAGTCTTTGGAATGATCAGGGAGAATTTCATTCCACATTATGATTATATACAGTATGATGAATATACAATATTGAACTCCAACAGAAATCTTGCAGCATACATCAAAGTGAGTAAGAGCTGAAAATAAGTGGTTATTATTGTGTGATTGTGAACACACCACAGCACAGCACACATGCGCCTTTTGACCCATGGGCAGTGGAGTTGGGCAGTGCACAGGGAGCAGCAGAACCAATTCCAGCTAACTTCTGTTCTGAGGACTGAGGTTTTTGGACAAGTCGTAGTTCATCAAACATGTTTGAACTTCACATGTGGAATCAGGACATAGTCTGATAGTGTATTAGTTTCCTTAACCATATAGTTTCATCACCCCAATAGCCAAAGAGAAACCAGAACCAGCAGAGGCCAATCGGTGGAAGGAAAAGGTAAATAGAAACTTTTTGTATTACCAAAACTGTACATAAAAATATCTTGATCATCAGACTGAAACCAGCCCTAGCTAGTCTTTTAAAACATTTTAGGCGAACTGTAGTTCATCAAACCCATTTGAACTTCACGGTGGAAATCAGAACGTGGTGTGCTATTGTAAACTCCCTGATTGTGTATTTTCAACTCCCTAGATGCCAAATCGGAACCACAACCAGTAGAGACCAGACCACTGATCTGACGAGTTTTGGGCCATGTCATAGTTTGCAAAAGTTGTGCAGCATAACCCCAGCCTTACTGAGCTGTCCTTATTGCCGTGGGATGACCATGACTGACTATTCCACAGGACTAAATTTTGGCGATCAGAAAGCCGGGCTTCTGGAGGAAACACATCCTCCTGTTTAGATGGATGCAGGACGGCCCAGTCCGCGTCGGCCTACCGATAGCACAGCGCTCTTTTAAGACGCACAGGCGCTCTGACTGCTGTATCATCTCCTACTGTCTCAGCTCCTCTCCTTCAGCACAGCTTCTCTGTTGTACCTCAGCTGGAGAGACGAGACAAGCCCTGTATGCGACTTCCACAACAACATGACAATTCACACCGAGCGCACGCAGCAAATTATCAACCGGCCTGTCAATTCGACATGAACTATTCAAAACACACACTAGCCCTCCATATTAGTCAGGAAAACACACACACACACACACACAGCTACACACTCTCTCCCTCTCTCTGTGGCTGACGTACCGTACAGGTAGAGGATTTATCTGTACTGCAGTCCTGCAATCTGTTGCCAGGCACAGTTCCTCAGCCTCGCTCTCCCTCCTTCATCATTGGTTAGTTTCTGACCAGTCCACACTGCAGTGACACTGACACGGGAGCTGCTCGGCAGTAGCTGACATGCTGGTTATGATTGTGTCGGGCGTAAAGGTGTTGCTGGGATTTTACATGTGGATTTCACTGCCAGCTTAGGAGCCAATGGGAGAAATGGTTATGATGTAAGCTCAGAGAGCAGCTCATTTAAATTATGTACACAATTTAGTCATATGTCTAAACATAAATTTGAGAATCATTACACAATTGCAGAATAGTGAAATAATAATACATGCATATAAAAATACTTTTCATTAAACACATGATAAAAATGAAACATTATTATTATTATTATTATTATTATTATTATAAAAACTATGCTTCTTTTCTTGTGATTGTTAATATTGTTATGTGTAATATTTTGTTGATACAGTGTACTAAATATAATTATTACATACATAGAATTATTATTAAAAATCTTTAAATTTGTATTATTATGTTATTATGTAAATTTGTATATTATGTTATTTATTGGCACACATCCACTGTTATATAAGTACCTATTTTGCTTTTGTTACAGTATAATTAAAGACTATAAAGTGTAATATGACCCTTATTGTTAATGGATCAAATATGAAAAATGACACTCCCTTTCCCCCAATTTTTTTACACAAATTCTTTGATGATTTTCTTGTTGCTGTTTTTGTTGCTTTTAAAAAAACAAGAAGCATTATAACACTTTTCTTGCAAAATCTGTACAATGTGTGCATGTCTGAGTGGAGTAATACAACATGAAGGCATATCGGAAAAAGAAAAGGAAAGGAGAAGGGACAAGAAAAATAAGACCTTCTGAAGATTACGGGGAAGCGGGGAAAAAAGGGCAAAGCGAAGGGGGACGTTGGTGGGGGAAGGCAGAATATTAGACATGCGCCTCGCCGTGATCCGGACGACATCTGCTATTTATTTATCCAGGCAGGGGGAGCGGCCGTATCACATACGACGTTCCCAGACACATGAATAGTGATGCATGAAATTTAGGGGCTGAAGATTGTCCAGATCCTCCTTCCTGCCGCTGCCCCACGAGAGCCGAGGCACATCTGGACTTAAAGGATACGTTCAGCTTTTTTTCAACAAAAAACCCTCTTAAAAAGAGCTCCTTGTGATCAGTCAGAATGGTGGGAATCGTAATTTTACCAATGCGTCCGTTTTGAGAGATTTACCAGCTCATCTGCAGATTCTCTGCGGGGATAAATTGAGTCCAACGGGACAGTACTTGAAGCATTTCAAATTGTGCAAGAAAATAAAATCACGAGTAAAATACTATTATTACACATCTTTAGATCTTCTAGTAGATTCTACAAATACATTATTTAACATTTTTCATGGGTTAATCTAAAAATCTGAAGGTACTGTATAGCAACTGAAGTGATTCCCAGCATCAGGTTTAATTAAAACCATGTTGAAATGCAATGCACAGAATGAGCGGAGGGGTTTCAAAAGGAAAATAAAATGAAAATCATACCGAATGCCGATCGCCCAAAAATCTCTCGTCGAGAACTTTTTTTTTTCGACCTATAACTTTAAATATGTAAGGGTCATGACTGGCTAGAGTGTCCCTTTAACATGCATGTGAGGTCAGAGTGTGGGTCAGGATCAAAAGATATGGGCGACTGACAATTAGTTGGTTTTGGAACTAAGGGTTTTTTTGGAAAGAGAAGAGAGACTGATATAAAAGAAAAAAACCTGATATACCAAAAAAATCAGTGCTGTCCCAGCATGCATCGGGCGCCTTGACGGGGGTCTGAGTGGGGGAATGGTTGCGCCAAATTTGGTGAAAATGAGAGAGATGAATGGGTTGGGTGGAGGGTGGGGGGTGGCCTCTTGGCAGTGATGCAGACAGTAAATCAAAGCTAAAAAGAAACCTGTATTTTTCATCAGTTTACCAGATGGAGACTTGCTTCATCTTTCATCTGATCGCATGAGAAGAGCAGCTCTGGGGGAGTCGGCAGATTCTTTTTTTATTTTTTTATAGCCGCCAAATCATTAAGTCTGGAGAGGCAATAAGAAATCTTCCACAGGTATGTATGCCACTGCAAGGTCACCGGGTTAATCATGTGAATTCACAGAAAAGAGCTGGTCCTCAATACAATACAATACTATAACTTATAACTTTATATTTGCACACCTGAAAATCTGTTTAATTGTATTATAATTCAAGGTCTACATATTTTTTTACATTTCCTATTTTATCTTTAAACCAGTAATCTATAAATCTGTTAATTTAAACCATATTTCACATTTATCATCTCAACCTACAACCGGTAAATATGTTTATTTGTATTATAATTCAAAGTTTATTTTTATTTATTTTTTCCCATATTTTTATCTTTTAACTTGTGTTCTTTATTTAAATTGCACAGTCAAAAAGAAAGAGCGGTTCAGGATATATTTCACTGCGTGCTGTACCTGTATAACTTTGCATGTGACAAATAAAGAATCTTGAATTTTGAATCAAGCCTCAAAAGCAAAACATTACAATTAACACCAAGTAATATTACTATTATTCATTAGACTGCATATTTTCATGCAAAGAATGTTGGGTTAATGAGATCCAAAGCTACATGTTACTTTAATTATTTTCCTAAATATCAAAATAAAACATTAAAGGTTGGTATTTAGAAAAATATCACAATTACTTGGAACCCAAGCTACTGTTATTATATTAATCTACTATTTATCAATTTAAATATTAAAGATGGAATTTTAATACTGACATTACAGTTACTGGATTAATACAAATTTCCTTTTATGCATTTAATACTTCTTTTCGTGAGGATGTTTCTCCTGCTGAATATTACAATTTAACATCCTCATTCATTCATTTTCTGAACAGCTTATTTTCTGAGCCCATCCCTGGACTATGATCGCGAGGTGGGGACCAACTCTGGGCAGGCGCCAACACACCGCAGAGAAATTTTAATCCCATCAGGACATAGCACAAATTTAAGGCTTTATCTACTGAGCTATTCTTACTGCCTTACAATTTAACATATAAAATACACAACACAGGTCCTGTTTTAAATAACACTGGTACTATTTTAGAGTGTAGTTCATAAGAAAAAGTAATGATTAATATATTTCCTTAAAAAAAGATGGGTCGTAGTGGTCTAGTGGTTAGGGCTTGTGGGTTCAAATCTCCAGGACTACCATCACTGGGCCCCTGAGCAAGACTCTTAACCCCAAGTTGCTGTAAGGGGAAACTGTCCCTGAAATTAGGAAAATGGAAGTTGCTCTGGATCGGAGCGTCTGCTAAATGCCGTAAAAGTAAATGTACCTTATCTCTGTTTACTGAAATGGATGTTCTAATCACTCCTCTGACCCCTGTAGCAAACTGACCTTGAGGTCATTCAATGTGCTTTAAAGAAGTTAAATGAGAATTTAAACCAGAATAAAAGAAATCAAGAAATAGAAAAAAATTCTCAAAAAAATTCTTTAAAAGTACAAATAGCTGTATTTAATATAAAACATCAATGCAGATTGGAGCCTGATGAAATCTTTAAAAAACTGGCTACAGTTTGGGCAGATCTGATATTTCACAGCTGTCACCACCGCTGATCCTCTGGGCAAGACCCTTAACCCCTAGTTGCTCCAGGAAGACCTTCGCTGTCATTACAAAATGTTTGCTCTAGATAAGCTCTAGATTGCTCTAGATAAGAGTATCCAATAGCCTGAGGCACTGTTGACCTAGTGGTGGGATACTCACTTACATACTAAGAGGTGGTAGAGTAACGGTTAGGAAGTTCCCGTCGTAATCGGAAGGTTGGCGGTTCGAATCCTGGACTGGTAAAGGTACCACTGAGGTACTCATGAGCAAGGTACCGTCCCCAAAGACTGCTCCCCAGGTGCTGCCCATGTCAGCTGTCCACTGCAACTTCACAGATGGCTCAAATGGAGAGGTGACATTTCATTGTGGTGCAGTGTGCTATGGTGTGGTGTGGTGTGTTTACGATGACAAATAATCACTGGTTTTCACTTTCAAAAGTGTGATAATGTTTACTGCAGGTTTGTTGATGGGGTGTTGATTGGTAAGACACTGAAGCCTCACTTGAGCACAGCACTTCCTTTACATTTATAGCATTTATTAGACAATTTTGTCCAGAGAAAGTTTCATTCAATGTATTTTTTCAATTCAATTCAAGTTTATATATAAAGCGCTCTTAACAGCTGTTATTATCACAAAGCGTTTTACGTATAACTCGGCCCAAACCCCCAACAAGCAAGCCTGAGATGACAGTGGCAAGGAAAAACTCCCTCTAGTAGGAAGAAACCTTTAGAGGAACCGAGACTCAAAAGGAGACCTCATCCTCTTCTGGACGACTGGGTGCATGAACCACTCATGCACCCACTCAGCAACATTAAGCTAAAATTAGTTCAGTATTAAACTAGGATTCGGTTCAAGTCCATATAGTCTATAAGAGGTCAAGCTGGTTCCAGATGCTGGAGTCTCTAATTTAGTACTTATAGAACACCTTTTTTTAAGTGAAGATACTCAGAGTGAGGCTTACAAATTCCGAGTCTTTGCTGGGGCCACTTGTTAAGAATCACTCAGCAACATTAAGCTAAAAAAAATAAAGCACAGGGACAGTCTCCCTGGGACAACATGTCATTAGGGTCTTGCTCGGATGGGGGTAGTGCTGGAAGTAGGATGGAGCTGGATTTGAACCCACAACCTTTTGGTGCACGGATCACCACCACCACTCATAGATAAAGTGTGAGGAAACTGCAGCAGAATGGTTTATGTTGCATCAACCAAATTTGAACTGGCACAACTCAGTAGAGCTTTTTGATGTCAAAAAATGTATTCATTCATTCATGCTTTCATTCATTCATGCTTTCCCTCATGACTTCTCATGGGATTGTATAAGTTTCCAGGACTTTTCTCCTTTAAACTCCTGTATGTTTTTGAGATTAAGCCACTGCAGACTTATGAACTCATTATTGAACATTTTACAAGCACTTGCAGCATCTTCTTTACCGTCTCACAGATGCACATGAGGCACGGATGGAGGCCTCGCCTCGCCGCCCCCAAAAACATGCTGCTTAAATAAATATGAAACGGAATATGGAAAAGACTCCAGGATCCCTGACACGATGTAATATCACTTTGTCTCTAGCCCCCTCCCTCGCTCGCCGCTTTCCGCCTCACCTAAAACGCCGTTAATCAAGGTTCCGTCTCAAATGACAAAACGTGCCGAGTGGGGGAGCGAGTTCCTGTGATATGCTAATTCGCTACAGATATATCATTTTCCGAATATAATGCTGAAGACTATGATTAACTGGGGGCTTGCCGTAGATGGCACACTGATTAATTTTACCCTCTTCAGCCAATGCCAAGGTCCTCATTCTTCCCACCCGCTTTGCTAAGGGTGAAAATTAAATCAGTTCCTCATTTTAATTTCGGAATAACCTTGTGCCATCACCCACCGCTCCCTCCTCTGTCACGCACATACACACACACAGACACACATTCCAAAGGTGGCAAACAGGGGTCCTAAGGGGAAGTCACACTGGAATTCCGCCTCATTTTTTTCTCAGCCGCCGGGCATTTATGTGCACTTTAATTATGCTAGTTGGTGGAATTATTAGCAAAACAGCAAATCCTGACTAGTAGGATGCAACAACAGAGGAGGAAGAAAGTGGTGTGACATTTATTGATGTCTAGACCACGTCTCAGACGTTAAGGTCAAGCAACTACGGATTACTTTCAGTTCTTAAATACAGGTTATCTTCTAAGAGAGTTGAAGTATTCAGTGTTGCTGCTGCTAATCACGAAAAAAGCTCATGAAAACCCCTCTTCTATCTATTTTTGTGTTAGAATTCTGTCTGTCTAGACCTGTTGCTGAGACCTGTTGCTGAGTTTATCAGGCCCTCTAGGATTTCGTAGACCCTTTTTTGTTTGTTTTTATAATGACTCTTAATTGAAATGAACAAAACCGCTATTATTTTTATTAACCATTAATCATTTAGATATTTTTGAAGGTAAATCTGAGGCATTTTTATCACACGTTGTCCTGCGTCTTCTGAATGTAACAAGAAAGTGAGTTCACTGACCTATGGCTTTGTGGGAAACAACAATGATAGGTCAAAAATTGCATGGTGGTAATGTATTTGCGGAGATTCGAATTTGGGTTAATAGTTGCGATCGCAACTTAAAACTGATCTGTGCTGTGCTGTGTTATGCTGTGTTCACAATAATGTTTTCTCCAGCATTTCTATAATGCATCTTGTCTCTCTGCTTCGCAACAGATGATGTCACCAAACTGTGGCCGCCCACTTTCCCAGCTACTTTTTGGGATATGAATTAGGCACAGCTGGAACTTTTCACCCTTGTATCACACAGCACTGTCCCAAGCCAGGCCGATGACTTCGGTTGTAAAGGAATAGGTGCAGTGACAGTCAAATTCTCTTTTCTGTAAATGTGACTGTTAATACCATCCATTTTGTTATTGGTTTGTGCCTTCAGAGTGAAATCAGTGTGAACAGACCACAAAGTAATTTTTGCCACTACTGAAAACTAATTCCACTTTCTTCTCAACACTCCGCTTTCGTTCATCATTCTGATGAAAAGTCTTTCTGACCTGGAGAAAACTATTTACATTTAGCGTGAGCTCCTTCAGCTGAATCTGAGAAAGATCTCAGCACTTTGAGGGTGCTGCAGAAAAAAAAACAGAACAGAAGAAAACATTTCCTATTCTATGCTGGTAAACTCGTCTTTTAAAAAGACAACTTGGATTTTGGCTCCGCTCTCTTTGAAAGAGCAGATGGAAGGTTTGCTTTCTCGTTTAAACGTTTCTCAGCATTCACTTCCCGCCCGTGTTTGTTCCTGAGTCACGCGATCCTGACAGACGAGCAATCCTCCTAAACAAAGAATCAAAGAGGGTTTTCCATGTCGGCAACCCGCGCCGCCATGATCAACGCCGAGGTAATTGGACCCTTCGATTTGATATCTCCCGTATCTCCAAGGTGTACCTTTGTCAATAAAGCTGCCAGATACACCACAGCCTGAGCAGAGGCAAATCAAACACACAGCCTACATGAAACAGCTCCACTCCGCTTTGCACTAAACGCTGCACTTCTTACCCTCTCGGTGGCGCTGCGCCATTTCATTGCACTTAAAGCTGAGGTTACGTTGCATAGCCTTTGCTCCCACTTCAGCCTGTAGTGCCAAACAAAAGTCAACATTTGTTAAGGTTCTAGAGTTAATCAACCATAAAGAGCCTGAACAGTAAGGCGCATAGCACTTGCAGACACAGACACATAGAACTTGCCAGGTGGTGGACATTTTTCAAAATGTGCAACAAGCAAATCAAAAGCTTTAGATTCCACAACGGGAATATGTAGCTGATTATTTATTAAGAAGGTCAGCAAGTTGAAGCATGACCGTAGACCAACATGCAAATAAATAGTCAAATGTTTCTGTGTAGGTTCTCAGTCGTCCATGACATAATAATCATAAGGGCTTGAACTGAAGGCTCCTGGACTCATGTTCAAATTCCTGAAGACGTTTTACCACTCATCCAAAACTGAAGAATTGCTGAAACGCCTTCAAGCATTTGAAAATGAGTTGAGAACAGCCACATGTTCTTCAGTTCAGCTTCTTCAATTCTAAAAGTGTTGCCCTCTAGAGGACAAACCACGCAATGACAACACACATAACACGACTAACGGATCCATCTTTCGTTTCTCTTTTTTTTCTCTCTTTCTTACTCATAGTTAAATGTTGGTTCTGATTCAATGCCAATTAGCAATAACACAAGGCAACACTGTACCTGTAGCTTTGGAAAGAATTTTTCTCAAACTACTTTTGTAACAGTAAAACCAGCTTATTCCCACATGAGAAAACTACAGTCAGTTATGGTGCATATTACTAATTGTAGTTTTCTCTATTTGACTACTGTTGCGATATTTCCACATATTATTAAAGTCCTCACATAATTATCTTAGATCCTATAAAGATACTGTTATTTTTAAACATATTATCTGCTTAGAGTTTTCATATTGAACTGCTGCCAATCTTATGCAGACTCAATGCAAAAAGATAATTCCAGGACTGTAACTGTAGTTTCAAAACTGCATGTAAATTAATTGCACAGTCTTATTTTTTACTTCTAGTTTAGTTTTATATGTTTTCATGCCTATTTATACATGCTTATGCTATGTGCCTTATTTGTTCTTTGTTCTGTAAAAACTGGAGCCATTTCATCTCAACTCTCTGTAAACATGTATATAGCAGAAATGACAATGAAAGTGAGTGATTATTGGTTATTGAGAACTCACCACAACACAGCACACAGTGCCCCACAACCAAATGTGAGCTCTGCATTTGACCACTCCATGAAGGATGGGTGGGCAGCTAACATGGGCGGCGCCCGGAGAGCATAGCTTGGTGATGGAGCCTTACTCATGAGTACCTCAGTGGTACCTTCACCCGTCCAGGGATTCAAACCTGTGAACTTCTGATCATGACGCAAAACGGCCTAACCATTACACTACCAACTGCCCCCCAGAAAAGTTCACTTTGACTTATTTTTAAAATGATGTCATAGTATCTTGGCCTTATGTTTTAGGTGATATCTGAAATAACTACAAATACAATGTTAGCTGAAATTAGTGTTTATATGAAGTGTTCCTATAATGAATGAATAGCTCAATATTAGGAACTAAACATCTCAAATTTGTGATCAGTCTAAAGTACAGATCGGTAAGTGTATGGATGGTCGGAGGGATGAACGGATATGTCCGTCTAACTGGATGGATGAGAAGTAAATCTGTTTTGCACTAAACAGACCAATAGCACAATGAACATGAGGCAGGTGGCTAAGATATACGGGGTTAAAATTCACTTATTGGAACCTAGCGACCAGGAATTGCTCATTTCTACACATCCAACAACACAGAGATGCAAAAAAGTCATTATTCAATGCCCTTGAGGACCATGCGAGTCCCTCTCCTCCCTCTCACATCCACACGTCTGATTTATCTGTTACGCCCGACCAAGAATTGCGTTGTTCCTGTGACCCGGCGCTCATAACCCTTACACACACGCTTTAATCAGCAAACACGCTTCCCGGCCGAATTCCCCAACTCGGAAAATTGAAATTCCTGCCTCGTCTTTATTTAGAAAAATGACGGTAATAATAAGGAATGTGGAGCAGTAAAGGGTGGGGGGGATGCGTTAATGAAAACGCGGAAGGTGGCATTTGCTTGTTGGTGCGAGCGGGGGCATAATCAACAGCCCTGCTTAATGACATTAGAGGGACACAAGAATCACCCAGTGATCAAATTACCAGCTGTAGTTAATGAAAAATGGGCAGGGGACCAGGAGGCTCATCAACGGCTGATGAGCCAATGCTGGGGTCACACACAAACACGCACATATGTCTTGCTATGTTTGTGAGGTCCTTCTGACTCCCATAATGATGAGATGTAAATAATACTACAGCTAACCCTAACCCTAACATCAGAAATCAAAATCATAGAGGAAATGTCGCAATGTTTAGTCTTCTACATAAAAAGAAAAGAACTGAAAATTAAAATGATAAAAAAATAATTGCTTTTGTTTATTGAGGTTGAAGATTTTCTACGAAAGGATTTTTGTTAGTGGCTGGTCCCCCAAAATGTCATACAGAAATGTCCTCACAAATCACAAATTTTACTGTCTTAAGTCTCACAAAATACTTAAATACTGGAGCAACTTGTGGTTACGGGTCTTGCTTTGGGACCCTGATGAAGTAGTGCCAGAGGTGTGACTCGAACCCACGACCTCTTGGTGCAGAGACGAGGCTCCTAAGCCCTAGACCACCACCACCAAGATTCCCATCTTTTAGAGAACACACTTTCAGTTTTGTTTTTAATAATAGTTGGACCTTTTCTATTGAAGAAGCTTATCCTTATGAAAGTGATTATTTAGCATTGTGAACACAGCACAGCACACAGTGCACCACAACACAATGTCACCTCTGCATTTGACCCATTCTTGAACTAGCATTGGGCAGCACCCAGGGAGCAGTGCTTGGGGGAGTCATCAGTGGGACAGTTGGTAGTGTAACAGTTAGGGTGTTCGTTCTGTGATCGGAAAGTCGCTGGTGTGTTCACAATCACTCACTCACTCACTTTTCAGTGGTACCTTTACCGGTCCGGGATTCAAACCGGCGGCCTTCGGATCATGAGGCGAACGCCCCAAATGTTACGCTACCAACTTCACCAGTGACCACGTCCTTACACACAAAATGGTCCTCATAAAGCCACAAAAATCTTCTGTTTTCTTATATTTTAAGACACAATCATGTCCTCAAAAAAAGCTAAAAACACAAACAAGCACACACTTTTAGTTTCATGTGAAACAGCTCCTCACGAACATAAATATACTCTCAAAGCCACGTAAAAATCGGACAAATCTGAGGTTTCTTATCTTTTAGGGGATAAGCAGGACCTCACAACAAGCTAAAATCTAACCCCCCTTTCTGTGCTGCGTGTTTGTGTGTGTGTGAAAGGGAGAGAGAGAGAGAGAGAGAGAGAGAGAGTCAAGCGGACATTATGGTCATGAAAATGAGGCGTCTCTATGCAAAAGCCCTGATCGGCCTTATTGATGGACAACGTCGTAAAGCCCTTCGTCCTGTTTATGGACGTTTAATTGAAGACAGCATAAAACGATAAACTAAGAAACATGCATGGTCGACTCCGCCAATTCAGCCCATAAATCATAGTGATGCTCAGACAACTCGGCCAGACACAAATTCTGATGATAGATGACCCATTTAACTTTGATTTTTGAAAGCAGCCAGCTCTCTCTCTCTCTCTCTCTCTCTCCCTCTCTCTTTCCCTTGCCACACCTCTCGCCGACTGAGGCCATGGACGGAAAGAAAAATCCTTTTCTGCTCGCCGCAGACGCTTAAAATAATCGCCAGGACGGCCCTTATTAAAACCCGGGCCCAGAGAGACGGAAGAGGCAGCAGATCCGCATTAGCGCTGCCGTAACTCGCGTGTGATTTGCGATCTACGCCGCTCGTCAACAAACTAATTCATCAGCCTGCGTCTAACGACGGATACGCAGCCGGCTATAAATATTAGCCCAGGAAGACGCTCTCGGGAACAGAGAGGGGCAAAAAGGAAAATAAAATTGGAGGAGAGTGCAAACAAACGGAATGCTAGAGGGAATCCCAGGCCGGCGGTAGACGAGTTACGCCCAATAAATGGCGTGACTTATAAGGCGGCGTCGAGGTCCTTAAGAGCCGAATGGAAGGGCGAGGGAGAGCGCTACAATTAGAGAAATTAGAGGCTGCTGGTTAGTTTGACAGTCATTACTTTTTCATGTCTCCTTTCTGTATTTTAAATGAGCGAGCTGCCCGGCGCTCACTGCAGGCCCTGAATTATTCATTCCGGACACGCAAAGGCAGTTAGAAGAGACGCAGCGAACTGACAGTGTGACACTGCATGCAGGGAAACTCCAGCTGGTGTCTCTCTTTGCCCGTGTGTGCAGCCCTCTGTGTGTGTGTGTGTGTGTGTGTGTGAGAGAGAGAGACAGAGAGAGGGTTTTTAAATGATTGTGAGGACCTGATTGTAGACAAAAAACCTGAGATTTGTCACATTTCTGTGGCTTCATGAGGTTGGTCTTCATAAAGGAAATAAGTGCTTTAACAGAAAATTCCAGCTGTAGCTAAACTAAACAAAAAGGGTCTAAGATTAAGCTTAGTCCTAGACTAACTTTGACTTTCAGTGGTAAATCTTCATTGGGGCTGCAACTTAGTCCAAGACCAGGGTTAATCCATGTCCAAGAAACCAACCCAAAGAGTGATAAGAGTTTAACTAAAAAGAAAATTAAAGAGTGATGAGTTTAACTAAAATGAAAAGAGTAAAAACAGTTCAACTAAAACTAAAGAGTGATATGAGTCTAACTAAAACTAAACGGGAACGAACAAAAGATAGACGAATAAAAAAATAAGTGGATGAAAGGATGGACAAATAGATAGATAGATAGATAGATAGATAGATAGATAGATAGATAGATAGATAGGGAAGGTGTCAAGGACAGACAGAGACAAATAAAAGGATGAGTGGATAGACGCAAAGACAGACAGACAGACAGACAGACAGACAGGGAATAGGGCGAAAGAAGGAAGTGGGAAAGAGAAATAAAAGGGGGAGTTTAGATAAGGAAAGAGAGAGAGAAATAGAAATGAAGAGAGAGAGAGAGAGAAAGAGAGAGTGTGTTAGGTAGAGAAACAGAACCAGATAGAAGGGCAGACGAGGAGGGAGAGAGAGAGAGACAGGGAGGAAAGACATAGAAAGGCTGGGAGACAGAAAGAATGTTAGACAGGGAGGAAGAGAGCGAGTAACTGAGTGAGAGAGAGAGAGAAGAGAGAAGAGAGAGGTTTGACAAGGAAAGGGCAGAAAGAAAGGCAGAATAAATGAGAAAGAAAGAAAAGGAGAGCCATAGACGGATAAAGGCAGAGACAGGGGGTGGGAGAGAGACAAATACAGTGAGGGAAAGAGAGAGACCAGAGAGTGAAAAGGAGAGAAAGGGGAGAGAGGTGGAGAGAGAGAGAAAGAGAGAGAGAGAGAGCGCTCCCCGGGGGTCTGTTTAGCCCCTCGCCATAACGCTGGTGCCTCAGTCTTGTTAGTAAGCAGTCAGTCTGGAGATGAGGAACTGGGTTGAGGAGGAGGAGGAGGAGAAGGAGGGAGGTGTCACGCTAGACTTTAAATTGGATTGATTAGTGAAGGCCCACAATTTGCTGCTGGATGAAGGGACTCAACCTCCACCATCAACACCTCCATCTCTCTCTCACACCTCTTTTTTTTTTTTTAACCCCCTACCCTAAGCCCCCCACCCCACCACCTCCCCACTCAAACCCACCCATATTTGCAGTTGGGCTGACGTCCGAGCCGCGACGCCTTCACCACGTAATTGGCTTAAACCTTTCCTGCTCTCCCCCAGACACCGTTTTTTGAGCCAATCCTAAATCGAGGACAGATGAAGACCTGAGAGAGACACAAAAACCAGGAAAAGTGATGGGAAAGGAAAAGGGGCGACAAGACAAGGTCAAGGAGGAAAAGAGTGGGAGGAGACCGACTGAGAGAAAGAGAAGGAGGAGGAGAAGGAGTGAACGAGGTTAGTGCTAGTAAAAGGGAGAACGACAGAACGTCCAGGTGGAGACGGCGCTGACTTTCCTCATTGTGAGGATGTCAGCTGACCCGCTGCTCCCGTGTTCCTCCTCCTCCTCCTCCTTCTCCCTCCCCCGACTGCTCTGAGCACTCCCGTTCGGCTCCAGTCGGCCGGAAGGAAGGAAAGAGCAGTGATATTTGGATGGATGAGTCCAGCGGCAGGAAGAGAAAAGCGCCAAACAGCGGGCTAAAGCGTTCCCCTGTCTTCACATGCTTGATTTCACCCCTTAATTAGAGTCATTCATCAGCCAGGAGCGCGAGAGACACCGGGCCTGTGCCGTGCCACGCCACACCTCGCCACCTGTCAAAATTACAGCTTTCAGTTTATGTGCCATCCCTCAAACAGTTATTTTCTGCAAGGCTCGCTGCGTCTCGCAATTCACTATTTACTGTGGTCTTGCCCCTGACTGCTGAGCACACACACACACACACACACAACAACACACAGACGTGCACACACTCGCCTGAAGGAGGGGGCTGGGGGGGAGGCCTTAGTCATAATGTCAGTGTCAGACAGTGCTAATGGTTATTAAGCCTCAGATCAATTCCAATTAAAGGCCATTAGCAGTGTTATTACAGAGACAATTATTGTTTTCATAATTCAGACCAACAGCGGGCTGCTTGTCCTTGGCGCGCACTCGGAAAAACCAATGCGCCGCTTTGTGCGGCAACCCGAAAACAAACTTCATTTTTCTCTCCTCCCATCGCAGACAGACAGCACTGGGTCTGAAGCACTCAGGATGCGAACAGTTGAGAGCATTCATTCAGGTTTAGGGTTTGGGTACGAAAGCATTTCCTTAAAGGGACAGTACACATTAAAAGCTAACGAAGATATCGTTCATTCATTATCTGAACCGCGTAATCCCTATCGGGATCGCAGGGAATAAAGCCTATCCCGGGACTACGGGTGCGAGGTGGTTAGCAACCCTGGGCGGGCGCCAACATACCACAGGACACACACACACACTCACATGCATACCTTGTGAGGCCAATTTAATCACTAATCAAAGCTGAACCTGAGACTGTGCAAGGAAACCGGAACACTTGGAGAAAACCCACACGAACACAGCGACAGCACGCAAACTCCACACGGAAAGACCCCACTGCAGACCTGAGGATCAAACCCACAACCTTCTTGCTGTAAGGCAACAGTGCTAACCCCCGCAACACTGTGACCCTAATGTTGATAACAATGAAAGCTAATTACACTGTCTGCTACACAGGATTTTGTCGATATTTCTCTCTGAACACACTGCTCCTTTAAACCCAGAGCCGTACACTAACAGTCTAAAGTTATTGTGAGTTAGTAATTATTTGTCATTGTGAACACAGCACAGCAAGTGAAATGTGAGCTCTGCATCTGACCCATCCGTGAAGGAGGAGTGGGCAGCTAACACCTGCAGCGCCCGGGGAGCAGTGCTTGGGGATGGTACCTTGCTCATGAGTAACTCAGTGGTACCTTTACCAGTCCTGGGATTAGAACCGGCGACTACGAACTACCGAACGCCCTACCATTACGCTACCAACAGTTTTTAAACGCTTTCCCTTGATGTCATAAACTGCATTTTTTTCTCGTTGATCTCATAATATTTGTTTCGTGATTATAAATGAATCTATGGGTTTAAATAAAATAAGTATCCTTTATTCCGGGATGTAATAGTCTGTCATCCTACGAACCAGTTGTGTAGTGATTTGAAATTCTAGGCTGCCCATTAATAATCTAAAGATAGCAACTTATCACTCCAACAAGCAGCAGATTCTTCATGCACCAGGACAATGATCACAAAGATATGGCATTTTTTGACAAAAAGGTGCTCAAATTGTGAACATTCAGTAAATTATTTGTTAGAAAAGTCAACCGAGTGTATTTTCAGTCCATTTTAAATTAGTAACATATAAGTGTAAAAACGGTAAATACTTTGATGTCATAAGACGAAGATGTAATGTGTGTAACAGTGCTGATATATCTCATTTAAAAAGCTTTTATGAAAAAACATATAGGTTTTATATAAAATATATGAAAGTGAGTAATTATTATTTGTCATTGTGAACACACCACAGCATGCATTGCGCCACAACGAAATGTGACCTCTGCATTTGACCCATCTGTGAAGAACCAGTGGGCAGCTAACATGGGCAGTCCCATCGGGAGAGCAGTGCTTGGGGACGGCATCTTGCTCATGAGTACCTCAGTAGTACCTTTACCAGTCTTGGGATTCGAACCTGCGACTTTCTGATCACGGGGCAAACACCCTACCGTTACACCGATTGGTAATGATTATTGACAATTACAGGGGCAGAAGCTTCATTAAAATCTCACAAAAATGTACATTATTGAGATATGGGTAAAAGTTTGACCTGAACAGTACCACTTATAAAGTTAAAATGACAAAATAACTAAGTAAATTTTATTTCATATTAACTTGAAATGAACATGAAACTAAAAATAAAGAAGCATGTAATTTATCAGGATTCAGCTCAATTTTTTGTTAGGGCTGAGCAGAGGTCTTCGGTTATGGACATTGCAAATTCTGAAGATAAAATGATTTTTGGCGTTCATCGATCCACCAAACAACCCGTCTTCTTAAAATCAGAGTAAAAATTTTCCATCATAAACGTTTGCTGACTCTGTCCTCCTCACTTCCTTTCTCTCCTCGGCCCCCCTCTAGCCGAGTCGCTCCTCCTGGCACTGTCGACTGAAAACCCATTTAAGGGCCACAAAAGCAGGCGTGGGCTGGGGGGCTGCTCCCCCTCAAACTCCCGCCTTTGTGGGGGTCCCTCCATAGAAAGCGGTTGATGTGCAGGTATAACCGAGTTAACCTTTTATTCCAGCCATCCGCTGAACAGCACTGTCTCACACACGCCTCTGGTGCCCGCGCTGGTATTTAACCTCGGGAGCACCGCCTGGTCACAAGCAGTGCTTCAAAAGAGAGGCGACAACGGGCGGGGGGACGACGGCCCACCTAATAAGCCTTGGCATGTTTTCTTTTAGGCTGGGGCTTGGTGGCATTCGTCTGCTTCTGTGACGGGGCACTGGCGTCTCAACCGATCTAATAGATTTTAGAAATGAACTTATTTGCTGAAAGAAACTGAAAGTTGCTCCAAAACAGTGAAGGACAGAGATCATCAGTCTATGATTAGCTTTTTATGTGGACTTCAACAGGGTTTCTAAGGCCTTCGCTGTGCCCAGCACCTTATTAAACCGGCTTTTGATGTTTTCAAAGAGTGCTGGAGACTCGTCTATAAGCATTTACAACATGCCTAAGTTAAGGAAGGTTCTTCAGTATGGGCAGCATTTGGGCAGCCTCGCTGAGGTTTCATAATGGAATTTCACCATGAAGGATTTCACTGAGAACAGCGGAGGACAAGTGACGCCGTCCATCTTAAGCCACTGCTCTATCCAAAACATCTAACCAAGAAACAGTGTGAATGGAGCGCTGACTTCCTCACACCATATCACAGATACTTTTCTAGCCTTCAAGAAGCACCCAGATTTGTAAATTAGTGTTGTGAGTGCTGCTCACGCTTAGCCTCATTAGCCTCGAACTCCCAAGGTTCTTTGCACATGACACATATCCAAAAGAAGAGTCTTGAATTCAGCCTTTTTTTAATGTCTGTATCTTTACTACAACTTAGACTTTAGAATGGGCGCATGTTCCTTGTGCGCTTGTTAGCTGCCCACTGCTCCTTCACGGATGGGTTAAATGCAGAGGTCACGTACTGTGTGCTGTGCTGTGGGGTGTTCACAATGACAAATAATCACTCAGTTTTACTTTTACAAGCGAATGGTGAATTCTTAGGACTACAAAGGGACTTTATGTGATGGTCAAAAGACTGTAATGCTCCTGACTTCTTGGCTTCAACTCACTTCTACTTCTATGTTCTTACTTCTTTATATATATTTCAGGAGCCAATCAGATTATGGCACATAAGGCGACTACGTATTACTACTGTTGTTATGTACTAGTACATTTAACATGTATACGTATTAATATAATTAGCTCTGTTACGTAACACTGTATAGAAAGTTCATATAGAAAGTTCCAGAAATATTCAAATTAGAATTATAGCTCTAATTTCTACTATAAATAGTTATTAAATATAAAATCCAAATATTCAAACATTCATGCAACACAAAATGCCTCTAACAAGTGTAATTAAAGCTTTTTAGGGATGAATATAGATGGGGCTTACAATAGTGAAATTAAGTTCGGCTTTTTGTATCTTTACGAGAATTTTTCAAGTCTGTATTTGAGTAGGTCTAAAAAATGACTCTTTAATCACCAATCTAGATCACAGTGCAATGGGCAGCTTGTGGCAGCGCCTGGGGAGCAGTGCTTGGGGACAGTACTATGCTCACGGATACCACAGTGGTACTTCTACCTGTCCGAGATTTGAACCGGTGACCTTCCGATCACAGGGCGAACCCCCTAACAAATGCCCCAATGAAAATTTCTGAAATTGTAGTTTTATTAGGACAACACTGTTCATTCATTATAAATAAGACAGTTAAATCAGAACTTCACCACACTTTTAAATCATGCAAGACAATTAATGTTGAGCTTTAATAATTACTAATTAATAATTGATCAAATTTATTTTTGCAGAGGGATCTCCCCATTCCAGTCAATCCCTGCTTTGGGTACTGCCTTAAACATCAACACTTGTAGTTGTAGAAGAATGCTTTGTACTTGAGTTATGTGATGTAACTGCATTTGAATACTATTTGGGGCAGTTGGTGGCATAACGGTAGGGTGGATCAGAAGGTTGCAGGTTCGAATCCAAAGCCGGTAAAGTTACCGCTGAGGTACTCATGAGCAAGGTACCGTCCCCAAGCACTGCTCCCCAGGCGTTGCCCTTGTTAGCTGCCTACTGCCCACACAAATGCAGAGGTCACATTTCGTTGTGATGCATTGTGCTGTGTTCACAATGACAAATAATCACTCACTTTCACTTATTTTTATTCCTGTACAATTACATTTACTACATTTATACATATCCACACATATCTTGCCTTGCTTTGTGGACGGTCTCTCTGAAGGGACTTGGGGTTAAGGGTCTCTGAGCTAATGGACCCAGTAGTAGCAGTTCTGCAGATTGATTTGGAGCAACAATCTCTCGGACTATAGGCGAGTATCCTTCCACTATACCACAACCACCCTTTGTACTTTTCACTCTATAGACCCTCTAATATTTTGCGATGTTGCAATCGCAACTATTAACGCAAATTCAGCCAATCACCGCGAATTCATTACTACCGTGCATTCATACAATCATTCATTATCCAAACCTTTTAATCACAACTGGGATCGCAGTGGGACCGGAGCCTATCCTGGGAACAATGGGCGCGAGGCGGGGACCAACCCTGGGCAGGCGCCAACACACGGCAGGGCACAGACACTTACACAATCACACTCCCATTCACACCTTACAGGGCCAATTTAGAGTCATCAATAAACCTACAGTGCATGGTTTTGGACTGTGGGAGAAAACCAGTGCACTCGGAGGAAACCCACGTGAACACCCACAGGATCGGAGCCAGGAGCTAACCACTGCGGCTCTGTGCCATCCTACTTCCGTGCAATTTTGACCAATTTTTTCTCCATATTTTGACCAATCATTGTCGTTTCCCGCAAAACGTTGAGCCGTACGTCAGCAAACTCACTTCCTTGTTATGCGTAGAAGACGCAGGAAACATGTTATGAAAACAGCTCACATTTACCTTCAAAACAACTAAATAATTAATGCTTAGCAAAAATAATGGTGGTTTGGTTCTTGCTTCATTTTAATTAATTCTTAAAGAATCATTATGAAGGGGGACAATATCACAAATATTTCCACTATTTTGACTTGCTCCCGCAACTTTATTGCAACAAAACACCTAAAAACACTGCAACTTTCATCACAATTTTTTAGAAAAACTGCTGCAAAATCTGGCATTTTAGGCCGCGACAGTCTCAAAAAAGGTCTACGAAATCCTGGAGGAACTGACTCTTTCACTGTTCACTCTTTTTCTGCCACAAAGACAAATGAGATGCAAAGCAAAGCGGCAGATGAGACACAAGAGAACTCCAGAAAAACAGACGCTTGCCCATCAGTCAGAATTACAGGAGGATATTAAAAATCACAGCGAATATTAATCTTAAAAGTAAACATTAAAGCTGCTTAAAGGAAAATTGCAAATAAATCAGATTATCCTATAGGAAAACCCTCACAGAAAATCAGAGACACAATGAGTAATGCCAGAATCTTTTTCTTTCTCCCTCCTCATACAACCCCGCCATAGGTAAAACGCACCGGGCAATTCATAAAGCGTTCAGCTTCGGCAAATACATATTTCACCTTCAATTTTACTTTTTCATAACTCTCCCAGCCACAAAGGAAATTCAATTAGGCTCTCTGATTGGGGCGCTGGCATTTTGTAGGGTCATGCAAAGGTTAAAGAATTCAGTGCTACAAACATGACTGTGGTGGGGCAGCGCTGGATTAGACAACGCTGTTTATCATGCAAGCCCAAACCACGTACGGGTATCGGAACTGCGTCGCTCACACAGATTCCCTGCAGGTAATTGGTGGTATATTTTTACATCGGTGATGGCTCGGCTCCCTCTATTTCACCTCGAGCGGCAGAAGGAGGGAGCGACGCTGCCGAAAGCTGAGTGCACGTTAAATCATTTTTTATGTAGTGAAGGTACAGAGCAACATAATGTCATTTCCCTCCTTATGACTCTGAGAGAGAGAGAGAGAGAGAGAGAGAGAGAGAGAGAGAGAGAGAGAATTGAAGGTAGAAATAATCACATATTTGGTCTATGTCTGAGTTCAGGGTTCATTTGCTCAGTCCCGTTATCCCAGTGACTTCATACATTAGGTTTTAAATTCAGCATTACTCTACCTCAGAGCTCATCTAGTTACAGCGCACACAAAGGCATGCAGCGCAAATATAAAGACGAGAGATGCCACATCAACTTTACTACACCATACATTTTTTAAAAGCATACACTAGAAAGCTTGATATTATTGTTATGGATATGGAAGTAGATCCTCAATAGACTTGTTAAGTTAACCTGTATAAAATTGGTTATTTACTGAATAAGGAAAGTAATATATAAATGAAATGCATTTTAAATGGAATGTTAATGTTTAAGATGTAAAAATCTATTATAAATATTATATTATTCTATTAAAAATCTATTATAAATATTGTTCTAATATATATATATATATATATATATATATATATATCACATGCATAATGTAGAATGCATGTCAATAAATATGCTATATATAGTTATATGAAGTAGTGTAATATATGTAACATAATGAAATGCAATATATATATATATATATATATATATATATATATATATATATATATATATATATATATATATATATATATATATAGCACATATATATATATATTATTTTAAATACATAAGTATTCAGTATAATCTACAGTATATAATCTATATAATATATAGTATTTCATAATGAAGTGTTTAAAATCTTTAAATAATGTAAATAAATATCATTAAATAATTTAAACATTACCTTAACATTACATTTAAATACATTTAGTCCATATATGAGTTTATTTATTTCATATAGAACTAATGAATCAAATATGATACTTTTATACTAATCATTAGATTGTGTTAATGCTTTTTTTCTAATGCATGGTCAATTCATACATATTTCATATAGAGATAAACACTATTCACAGTTCATATTTCTACACAAACAAGAACTTTCTGTAAAACTATGTTAGGCTTTTTGTTGTTTATATTCAGGCACTTGTCTTCCTCTCTCCTCTCTAATCACTGGTAGCAGGTCCCCGTGCTAGTGTATGTCACAAACCCCCCCACACACAACATTAATACAACACACACACCCCCCTCACACACACCCCATTACATGCCAAATAGAAAAAAATATTAATCTAACAACAGGGGACAGGTGATGCTGAATGCATGAGGA
Organism: Distichodus sexfasciatus; assembly: GCA_032718565.1. Lineage (NCBI taxonomy): Eukaryota > Metazoa > Chordata > Actinopteri > Characiformes > Distichodontidae > Distichodus > Distichodus sexfasciatus. Next base: position 2,903,802 of record JAVGVS010000046.1, read on the forward strand.
GTCGAGAGTATTGGGAGGATGCTTGTCAATCCGCCGAGCTAAATCACGACAGCCCTCGGCTATTTCCATTCTCAAGCGGGCGGCGAGCGCGAGAGGTTGGAGGCATTAGCACCGGCTAATACGTGACATGGCGGCTGCAGCTAGCGCTCGCTCAGGCGGGGGGATCCCCAGCCGTCCTTTAATTAAAGCCTCGGCCTGATCATTGGGAGCGGCGCATTCGATATCTGTGTTTACACGCCAGGAGCGCTGAGCAAACAAGCTCATTTAAAAGTTCATATGCTAATGTGTGACATTTAAAGCAAACTTTACACGAGAAAGGACATACAACAAAGGCTTTTGATTCTTTCATGTCTGCTGCACTTAGAGCGTCCATATTCACAGATCCAGCATATGGGTGAGTGTGTGTGTGTGTGTGTGACACCTACACCAAAAGGCTTCTGGGTGAAGATGAAGCTTTAAAACTATAACTTTATAAATAAGGATGTCTTGGTGATGATTAATGTGGATGATGATGTGGATGGTGTGTCTGTTACCAGGTGTGAGTGTGTGGGTTTTGTCGGTTGTTTAGGTATCGCACAATATTCTCTAGTAATTTGGATTTTACCCACCATCCTCTCTCCTGCAACATACACTAAATATTATTGAAAAATGCATGACACACACATGACATGCATTTTCACTGTGTTGTGTAGTTCTTTGCTCAGATTCTGAAAGTCATTTTATTTATAAAAGTTACATAAATCTATTCTTTCTTTTTCAATAAATAAAAGTACACAGTATGAATTGCCCAGTATCTATGATGGAGTTTTAGTTTCAGCTGGTTCTGACCAGGTGTAACACTTTGCAACTTGTATTTAGATGCTACTGTTTATATATAGACTGCACAGCACAATAACACATACATTAATCATGGTTTCAGGATGTATATATTATTATTATTATTATTATTATTATTATTACACATATTATTATTGCTGTTGTTGTTGTTGTTGTTGTTGTTGTTACTGTCATTGTTGATGATGCACAAGTAATAATAATAATAATAAATAATAATAATAATAATATTAATAATAATAATAATAATAATAATAAATTAATTATTATTATTATTATCCAACTCCAAAACCCACTTGATATAATGGAATATCTGAATTGGTATATATGCCTCAGTATCAGTAGGTGATTCAGGTCCATGTTTGGGCCGTGGACAGGTGGGGCAGTCTTATGCAGGACTGCTGCTGTGCATGTGGTTTATAACCTGCATAAGCAAACACACACAGACATCTGCCATCAGTTTCATTTAGGGAACTGTTCAGGTAGTTAGACAGTTATATATAAAATATAGTTAATATAGAAATAAATGTTATTATGTATACATACACACATACACAATATTAATAATGTATTATTTCGTCTCTCTCTCTTCCTGTAAAATGTCTATTTAAACCAAGAAATAGGTGTTTATAGTGTACAAATAGTTGATAACTACATGTAAATATTAGTTATTGTACTGAATGCATACATTTTATTTTATACTTATACTGTATTTTTGTAATTATTTTTCTGTCTTTTAATGTAAAAATGGGTGCTAAGAATAGTAGTGGAGTCAAAACTAGAGTCAAAAATCTAAATTAAACACTTTGAAATGATATTTAACTAATGAGACTTGTTTAAACAAATTGTTCCAAACTCAAGAATATGCATAACATCTATAAAAATGTAAAAAATTTAAAGTTTAATTGTTATTCATCCATATACACATATACATGCACACACATATACACACTTTTATTAAAGTTTAAAGACAAGTTAACATAACATTAAATAGCATAAGGTAAGAAATCATGAGATTGGGTTGACAAAGCATCATGGTGTTTATATTCGCTTTAATTTAAGATCCTACTGGCTATATATATGGTGGGCTTATTGTATGATTAATAGAGAATCATTATAAATTACACAGGGCCAAGTTTTTCATCATATGGCCAAGGCCGACTGTACAATGAGAAATTTAAACTCGGATCCCGATGTCCAGCACGGTTATATAACCGCTGATCGGGAGGTTAAAAGCATGAAACCGGCTCATACAAATAACCCAGTTCTCACCGATCGAGGCCAGCAGAGATGTTTTCCCACCTTCTGTAACTGTGAGAGTTTCAACACAAAGAAACCACAATGTCAAACCAATTGACCTCCTCACTTAAGCAAGCGGGAGGATCGATTGGCCCGAGCGGCGGACGAACAGGAAGCCTGTATCTGCTGCGTGGTGTCCAAACTGCTCATTCATTAAACCGTGCTCTTCCTTATTGATTTTGGCTTAAGTAATGAGAAAGCTTATCCAAAAATCTTTAGCATTTGACCCGAAGTTACGGAGAAAACTAATGGCGCTTATTTTTCCTGCTGCTTCAGCCTCGACTTGAATTTTATGTACATGAAGACAAGGCGAATCCCAAATCTGATAAATCAATACGCTTTGGTCGATGCAATAAAAACTTGGCAAATGACATATTTAGGCTGTAAAAGAGAGCCGTAAACGCTGGAAAGGGCCGATCTGTTGGAAATTGCTCCAATCTGGGCTCTGGCTCTGAGTATGGCGAAAAAAGTCAACTGCTTTGAACATTCCAGTTTAAAAGGGCTAGAGGAGTCCGTCATCCAGAGAAAATATTTCCATTATGAGACAGAAAACAGAGTCGCTTAGTTAGCCACTCTGCTATCGTTAGCCAGGTGACAAGCACCTTTCATAACATTTTCACAATAAGATCCAAAGTAAAACAGTGCATTGGAAAATTCTCAATGCTGGAGCCTTTCATCCAAGTCAAAACTGTTTAAAACCTGGGCAGATGTGTGAGGCGAGATGCCAAGCGCCAAGTGAATGTGCGGGAGTCGAAAGAACTACGCAAACGCTCGCCTGACCTCCGCAGAAAAGCTATGAATTAAACTCCAGTCACCTTTTCAGAATTTTTCCTCTTCAGAAAGCTCTATTAAAAGTTCACTCGGAGCTAATCTCTAGAGCTGAGTAATGGCAAGACTCTAAGAGCAGTTCAGAAACGGGTGTTCTACTCCAGCTACCATCTGCCAAAACTAGCCAATATGGGACATGATGTTGTGTTTAAGCAATAACGATGATTACAGCTTTATTTAATGCCTTGTTATGAGAAATCTGCTCCACACTACAGCGGATAATACCTTTAAAGCTTTGCACAGCTTTTCAAGAGCACATGTGAGGAACAGGAATTGTCTATCAGCGTCGGCGGTGAATAAACAAAATCGCCGTATTTGTTCAATTAATATTTTAGTGCAGATTTCAAAATGCCTCTTCTCACAAACTACTCCCACAATACATAACTACTGCAGAAGGGGTGGGGTGGAGTTGGGGGGAGATCCATATCTGTGTCAAAAGCTACTGAGAAGGAGAAAAGGAAAATGGAAAAGAGGATGGAGTAGAGGCAGAGGGGAAAGGAGGGGGAAGCCATATGTATATGTGTGTGTGTGTGTGTGTGTGTGTGTAAGGAGAGAGATAGATATAGATAGATAGATAGATAGATAGATAGATAGATAGATAGATAGATAGATAGATAGATAGATAGATAGATAGATAGATAAGAAAGACAAGCTAAAAAGACAGACAGAAAGATCGATATAAAGAGACAGACATACAGACAGACAGAAACAGACTGATAGAGAGAGAGATAGAGAGATAGATAGGGAAAGAGAGAGAGAGAAAAAGAGAGATAGACATAGAGATAGATAGAGAGAGAGAGAGAGAGAGACATAGAGGTAGATAGAGAGAGAGAGAGACAGATATAGAGACAAAGAGAGAAAGATAGATAGATAGATAGATAGATAGATAGATAGATAGATAGATAGATAGATAGATAGATAGATAGATAGATAGATAGAGAAAAAGAAAGAGAGAGAGATAGACATAGAGATAGATACAGAGAGACAGAGATAGACATAGAGGTAAATAGAGAGAGAGAGACAGATATAGAGACAAAGAGAGAGGAGAGAGAAAGAGAGAGAGAGAAAGAGATAGAGATAGAGATAGACAGAAAGATAGATAGAGTTGGGGTTGAGTCTAAGACAGACAGTACGAGTGAGAGTGGCTGTGAGGGGGCACAATCGACTTCACATGGCTCCAGCAGCCACATGATGCCCGTGATTCCACCCTCTCCCCAGTGCCGTCAGCCGATGTCAAGGCTGAAGGTAGAGAGCTGTCACATATGAGACCTACATCTCCCAGGGGCTGGCTTCTCCTCACACATTCATCTCCACCCGATTCCTACTGGCGCCTGTCTCACGCCGAGCCTCTGATGTGGCGTATGCAAAGGAGCCGCCACTTCAAACGCGACACGCTCTTACAAGAGCCCAGTTTGTCTGACACTGACACATACACACACAAGCATACACACGCACACACACATGGCCGTCAGAAACGCTCCAATTTACAGCCAGCTTTTAATCAGACATATCAAATAAGCAGCCTCTGTTGGCCACAACCATGACATTTCCAATTGTGAGCCAATGAAAAGGCGGCGGAGGAGATCGTGATTTATGCTCTGCTCGGTTACTATGGTGAGCCACTTTTTTCAATTCATACAAGGTCAAGAGTAAATGACCTGGCTTTCACAAAGAAAGGCTTCCTTTTCACATCATAATACGGACTTCCTCCTGGCTCGCCAGCCATAGACCGATTCGGGCCGACGGCTCCAGATACAAGCCCGGGCTTTTGCCCAATGTTGCTTAGTCGTGTTCACATGCTCGATTCTGAGGCTAAATTCCACAATTAATTTCGAACTTACTAACATGAAACCCCTTCAAAACAGATCCCAACATCAAGCATCTATCGGTTATTCAGTTATAAATATGAAGGTGCTCTTTTCATTTTGTGTTGTCCTGATTTCCAAGTGTGTGTTACATATTCAGGGGTTTGCAAAAATGCCTCAAACCATTTCGCCTGTTTGACTTGGAGATTTTGAGGGTTTCTTGGAGCACTAAAGCATGAAGGTGCAGTGAAGGATGTCTGCTGTCAGGTAAAAGTCAGGTTTAGGTCGTTGAAACATTTATGTGCACATTTTTAAACACCCACATATTTATTTGCAGTTGTTTTAGTCATCAAAATGTTTTGATTAATTTTTTTGCCAGGCTGGGCTGAATGGTTAGAGAAAATATTTTTAAAAATATATTTAATTGACCAATATTTTGAATGTTTTTGTTTTATTAACAGATTGATGATAATAATGTGAATACTGTATTATCAGTATTATCACTGTAATATCACTTATGTCCCACTTCATTCTAAATTTAATTTAATCTTTCAGCCACAATGGCAGTGCAGCAATTTGGGAACTCATTTGTTATGTATCATGGTTGCAGAATTCAGGAAGCTCAACCGATCAACAGATATGCTGCCTGAAAGTCAGACAGGCAGAAAAACACAAAGACACAAGTCACTACAAATATCCAGACTCTTTTCAATAAAGGCACCTGTCATTTTCCCCTTATTTATAGAGAACCTAATGTAATGAGGACAGGAAGAAGCTATATTTTAGGTGTAATTATTTTTAGGTATAACCGAGTATGGCACCCAACACTTCTGAAATCCTCCACAAAATCATCAGTGTTCCACTGACACCTGATCAGAACTCACAAATTCCAACTCCGGATGAAGAGGACGAGCTGAAATGTGAAATCGATTTTATTCAATATAATTATTTTTAAAAAATCATATATATATATGTGTGTATATATATATATATATATGTATATATGTATACAATGTATAAACATTTTTATAGTTCTTGTTTCCTATTGAATGCTCTCTAACATTATAAAATTGGAAAAAAAAGACCAATTGAAAATGAAGAAATACAGAAGTTTTGGGTAGTTTCGAGCCAATTTGGACTCATTTTGACATACAAAATGAGCTGCTTTTGGGCTTTCTGGGAGAGAACGACATTTCCCACAATCCCCCGTGCGCACTTCCAGAGAAAACACTACAAAATATCCATAAATGGCTGTATTGTGAGTAGAACGCCAGGTACTATTTGATGAGTTTGGTCTGTATAAGGGGGAGATTTGACTGAACAGCTAGTGTCCCATGGGCGTAGTGATGGAGAACTTTAATCCCTGAGAATATGTGCACCATGTTTGAAATATGAAAGTTTAGTGGCGGGCGTACCGAACTATCACGGTTCACCTGAGTGTATCGAACTGAACAGGGTGTACCAAATGGTTCGATAAAATACAATACCGTTGCATCCCTATTCCTCTGTCTGTGTATATATATATACAGTATATACATATATATTTATATATACAGTATATACAGTATATACATATATATACATATACTGTATATGTACACACACACACAGAGGAATGGAAGCCTTGTATATAAGAAAAACCCAGTCCTAATACAACCTTTTTGTCCTCCACAACAAGAAGTCTTCCCCAACACCCCATTCGAATCTTGATTAAAGAAAGTTATAGCTACCAGCCTCACCAGACTACTGTAAATAACGCTGATTAATGCACATCCCGTAAACGCTACTTCATCTTTTACTTTTACGTGGTAACATTTAAAGGTAATCTGCCCTCCCTCCTCTTCCCCTCTGGCCACTTAAGCGGACACACCCCATTTGCAATTCGGATGGGACGCTTTCTAATTAGAGGCCAAATCATTTTACACAATCGGACAAGGGCACAGGACTGGCGCATCAGCACATCTGATGAATGATGGTTCCGTGGCGCTGCGGCCCCATTAGGCCTCGCCGGTGCGCCGTTTCCAGTCGGATGCGAGGACCTCCAGCTCAATTCAAAGCACACGTTCCCATTAGCCAAGGTAATGGACACTTCTTATGCAAAGTGGCCGGGAGTGAAGACGGTGCGGCGGAAAATAGGATTAAATTTCGCTGCCTCCTCGAGACTCGAGCGAGACGGCACCGCGGGACGATCGCAGAACAACGGCGTTTCAAAGCCGCCACCCCCCCTTAATCATAATGTGTTTTAAAGGCGCCCCGGAAACATGCTTACCTCGGCTAATGCCGCCTGCTGACTTTTAGCTAACTTTCCTTTTTTGCTACTTAGCATTTTCCAGGCTCTTTAATTTGGAGAAGTGAATGTTAAGATGGTAAAAATGTGATGAACGCAGGCCTAGGTGATAAGGCAAACGCCTTTGCATCGATTGAAAGCCTCTGCAGCAATCACAACCTCTGTTTCAGATAGTTTTAAATATTTTTTCCCACTAATGCTAATTCCAGCTAGAAACTCTTAACATATGAAAGTATCATACAAGATACTTCAAGATACTGCTAGAAATCCCAAAAACAACCACATCTTGTGGACATCAGAGTATTTCGCACTCGGGGCATTTGGCTCTGTTAGGGAGAAAGTTAGGGAACGGCTTGGGAGTTGGACTTAAATTCACTGGACAGTAATGCAAGCCAGTTTAACAGGATGTTGTGTTCTTTCAGACCACTCTTTTGAATGAATGATTGTCATAACATAATTGTAAAAATTATTTGAAATAATTGTCATGGGCAAAATTATGAGTTCTTAATGTGGGTTTCAGGCTATGAGGCGACAGCGCTATCACCACATCACCTTTGCCGCCTCACGTTGTGGGGTAGTATGATAACTCAAAATATTATCAATGCTACTAACTTGACTACTTTTTTCAGCAGCTTATCAGTAGCAAATCTACTTTTAAAAGACTTGATTTTTTTACAAATGGGAATGTACTGTGGCAAAACACTACAGTGTTGCCAAAGAAACATTTTTCTCTATACAGACAGGTATTTTCAGCTATCAGTTGTTTTTGATTGGCGATGAATTGACAGTAGTGGCATCTGTGCACGCTCTTTGCATTACAGTGCACTCTTGGCGGCTGCAAGATGGAGTCGAAGGACTATCAAATCAATTATTTTGTTGGTGAAAGCTGAAGGTGAAATTTTATTGGGACACAGCACATACTGAGCCACATTGGCGACCGTAACACTGAGGGTTCGTATTCCAACAGAGACTAAAAAACACTGCCTGGGCACCTGAACAAGACTCTTAACCCAGAGTGGCTCTAGGGAGACTGTCTCTGTAATTAGGAAATGGAAGTCACTATGGATAACAGTCTCTGATAAATCCTGTAAATGTAAATGTACAAGTGTGGAAAGAGTACTAAGAATCTGCACTCTGGATAAGAGCTTCCGTTTTTAAAAAAATGCTGCCGTAAATGTAAAAATGACGTAAATGTGTATAAAAGGTCGGCACACTTCCAAAGGCAGGCAGTAGAACTGGATGCTCATTTAAAGCAAAGTAAAAGTGGGCTGCCATATTAATAGCACCGAAAAGCGTGCGTTTATCCCTTTGACCTGCGGCCTTGTCGGGATCCGAACTCGACGGCCTCGAACCTGGCGAGTTACTGTAAAGCATAAATCTAAAGCAGGGTTCCCTCTTTAAGCGGATGCCTGCGGTTCCCACACTGGACTTTATGTGTCACGCTCGGTGTGTGTGGAAACCCAGATGAGTCGGCCACATCGCGGAGCCACCGCATTTCCCGTTCTAACATGGGAGACGGGGCCTCTCTGCCCCTCTGTGCAACAAAGACAAACTTGTCTGTATCGCCCCCCGCCCCCTCCCCCTGTTGGCCGCACCATTTATTATACATGTCAAAGCTTGGGTTGAGCTCAAAAACTATTTTTTCTTTGATTTCACATAGTCCGGATCGAAAAGTGACCGCTCTGCAAAACGACAGGAAAAGACTGTACAATTAAAGCCCATTCGGCCCGAATGTTTAAATAAACCAGCCACGAATTGAGCATCGAATTACTGTCTTTATAATGCGGTACAAATTTTACAAAGAACTCAAGTATAAATTTAGCACCATAATGTTGTGTTAAAACCTGGGAAATGAAGACAAAGGGATATTGCATTAGACCAAGTACAGGTTGTCCCCATGTTAAGATTTTTCGATCTTACGATGAAGATAGCTATACAACAAAATTGTAAAAATATTTTAAGTTTCACCTTGCAGGACTCTGCTGGGATGTACATATTTCTTGCCTTGTGAGATGCCTCACTCTTGACAGCAATCAATAGAGTTCGGTTGTCTCTGTGTTACAGTGCGTATGTTTTTGTGTTTTTGGTGTTTCTCAACTTAGATATTTACAATTTTTATTAGGGGTATACGATTCAGAAAATCTCACAATTCGATTCCAATTCTTGGGCTCACGATTCAATTCAAATTGATTCACGATTCACAAGGAGGTCACAATTCACAAACAATTCACGATTCCATACATAGATGAATTCATTTCTAGATTGCTGTTTTGTGTTACTTTCCCCATTTGACTGTGGTAATGCATATGTAAGCCTATATTTTTCTCTATTTTGACTGAAACTTTGATAGAAAATAGTTTGTCAGTGCACACTGAATTCAAAGCACTTAGTCAAAATTGATGCTTTACGTTCTCGTCCAATAGTTAGATTTGAATGAGGATGCATTTATTATACCCCGGAAAGGTAGCGCTTTTGCCAGGCATGTCCAAAGTCAGAGGTGGGATTTCATACAAGCCTTCTGTCTTAAAAATGTATGGCGTTATTTTGTGCAAAAATACTGAGCGCGCAGTTGACCTTTTTGCGAGCAAAATCTCAGGTCTGAATGTGCTCAACTCTGTCTGCATGCTCTCTCGAAGCGGTCTGTGTGCACTTCACACTGCCTTCGCAGGAACGAATAATATACAGTACAGGTTCCAGAGCTTCCTCTTGCTCCTTTTTACCCGGCAAACGAACTTGAAAACAAAACTTTAAAAAAAATAATTAAAATAAAATAAAAAAATTTAAAAAAACATAAAAAAAATAAATAAAAAAAACTAGCGACCTGATTGAGAAGAAATCAGTCAATCAGTTTTCTCCAAGGATGTGATTGGCTGGTTTAATGAGGAACATTTATAACACAGTGCCAAGTTGAGTGAGCATGATGGCAGTGTTGAATGCACACATACAGTTTCGAGGGTGCGTGCAGGCAAAGTTGAGCACGTGCAGACCCAAGATTTCACTCGTGAAAGGTCCAATTGCGCTCTCAGAATCACAACACAAAAATAACGCCATAGGGCTTTAGCTTAACCGCTCTCTATGCGCTAAGTAGTGCACATGGAGTGTCCTACATGCCCTATTTGACTTGGTACACCACATAGGGCGGGAAGTGACTTTCTCTTAAAACGTTGAGCACTACGCTCAAAGTGCTCCGCCCTCGCTCCACTCTGCTTCACGCTCACTTGACTTGACGCCGTGTTAGAAATGTTAGAACTATGGGGCCATGTTTGTGCCAAAATTCTGAGCATGCAGTGGAACTTTGGCGAGCAAAACATCTTGTCTTTACATGTTCAACTCTGCCTAGCTCATTTATCGGCGACGGCAGATATAAGCATGAAAAATATTGGATTTCGGCATCGGTCGATAATTCTTATCGTGCATCCCTAAGAAAAACGCTTTAATTTATTTTCATTTCATCCAGATACAGATTTTAAACTGCGCTTCATAACGTGATTTAAAACCTGGGAAATGAGGACAAAAGGATTAATCATTCGAAATAATATCTGATAATTTAGCGGCCACTTAACACTGGTTAATGAGCTCAATATTTGCCTCAAATCTGTGCCCCTGTTGAGAGTCACGGTGCTTGTTGAAGCCCTCCTCTGCCTGATTAGAATGATGCCCTCTATTTAGATGCAAATACACACGAGGCGGTGCACCGCGGCCCCCGGTAAACACAAGAGAGCGAGAGAGAGAGTCCCGCCGGCTTTGAAGAGGGCATCTGTGTACCCTGGCAGGGGGTGAGAGAGGAAGGGGGGGGGGGGGGGAGTGTAAGAGCATGGCAGAGCTAATCACACAGGGTGGCACTGGCAGAAGAGGCTGGCATGGTGACAGGCGAGGAGGGGGAGAGCAGCCTGAGCTTATCACAATATGCCACATTATGAAGTAATTACAGGCCAAGTGGTGCCACTCGGATGCCACCGTGAGAGCCTGGCAGAGTGGGCAAACATGCTAACACGCGCACACACACACACACACACACACACACAAAACACAACACACCTTTGTGAGGTCCTTCCACTGACTCCCTTAATGACTTGAGGTAAGTGAACAGTACTACAGTCTAACCCTAAGCTGAGTCACCAACATCTACATCTTATACATGTGTAATATTTGGAAAGTGCCCTTGAATGTGCCGCTCCTCACACACGAACATCAGCAAAACTTCCTCATAAACATCTAAAAACGAGATCTCTCGCTCTTCACCTCCACCCCACCTCCCCCTCCATCTCTTCGACATGTTTCTCTCTCCCATCTCATTTCCTCTCTCTCTCTCTCTCTCTCTCTCTCTCTCCAACTCTCTCTCTCCATCTGCTTGTTCTTCTCGCGCTTCATCACCCCCTCATCCTCTCTCTCTCCACCATCCCCTCTCTCTCGCTCTCTCCTTCACCCCTCCATCTCCCCGTTCTTCTCTCTCTCCACCTTCTTCTCCTCCTCTCTCTCTCTCTCTCCAACTCTCTCTCTCTTCTTCCTCCTCTCCATCTCTCTGTTCTTCTCTCTCTCCATCCTCCTCTACTTCTCTCTCTCTTTCTCTCCCTATTCTTCCTCCTCTCCATCTCCCTCTTCTTCTATTTTCCTGTTCTTCTCTCTCTTCCTCCGTCTCTCTGTCTCGCTCACTCTTTCTCGCTCTACCTCTTCTTCCTCTCCATCTTCCTGTTCTTCTTTCTCCGTCTTCCACTCCTTCTCTCTCTTTCTCTCTTTCTTTCTCAATCTCCCTCTCCATCTCCCTGTTCTCTCTCTCTCCATCTTCCGGGTCTTCTCTTTCCATTTCTCTCTTTTTCTTCCTCTCCATCTCCCTGTTATTCTCTCTCTCTCCATTGCTTTCACCTTCTCTCTCTCCATCTCCCTGTTCATCTTTCTCTCCATCTCTGTCACCTTCTCTCTCTGCATCTCGCTCTGAGAGGAAACTAACAGGACTGCTTACCTCAGATGTCCGTGGCCTTGTGAGTTTAAATGACTCTTTGTTGGAATCTTGTTTTTGAACTTATTTTTGGAAAACCTGCTATAACAGCACTTCAATGTAATTTCATTTGTGCCTTATTTCTCTCTGCTTTGATCCAAAATTTGATCTGAAAATAGTTTGTCAATGCAGACTGACCTCAGAACGCTCAGTTAAGACAGACGGACCGATATCTTCATCAGGAGTCTGATACGGTTTAAAACATGATCAAAATTAGGCCACAGTATATATTTAAGCTCTTTTTTTCAAAACGTAATTTTTTTTAGCTGCAATTTTTCAAAACGTGTTTGCTTTTCTTTTTAAAAAGTTTTTGTGATAATTTCTCCACGCGTATTGCAAGTAATAACTGCAATTAAAATATATTGCAATTCAATTCTACCCACAATGACGAATGAAAAGCACACAGCATGTGCATATGAAACCCCGACTGGCTCTATCAGTGCTGAAGTACCGTCTCACGTTCACACTCACACCCGACTAAAGGCTGCACCGGCGCCTCGCTCTAAAGAGAGTCATTAGCGGGATTATTAATTTGTTTCAACGTGGAAACAAAGGCAGCGACAGGCGCGTAACATCTTGTTGGCAAGCCTCCAACGAAAGGCAGACGGCTCGGGCGTTTTTGATCTGCCGCCACTCGTGGGGCTTGAGAGGCCTTGACGCACCACCAGGGTTAACCATATTACAGCTCTTATTTGCATATTTAATTACGCTCCTTGTTAAGAAGAAGTGCTGTTTATTCAATTTGCTCCATTTTGTAGCTGGCACGGTTTCAACAAGGCTCAGCCAGCCAGATTGGCAGCGAGTGTGTGTGTGTGAGGGATATTAACAGACATTCATCAATTCCACACAACAGATGGTAACAATCAGGTGCTTTCTCTCAACAAGATCTCTTCAATTTTTCATTATCATTACGCCGTTTTAGCATAATTATCCCCGTGCCCGCGAGTGCCAGCTCCAGTCTGTGCGCTTCAGCTGTTGAAGTGGATAGGTTTAATGTATCAACAGCGGCCGCGCTGGCGGCAACTGCCGCCGTCGCCGCCGCTGCCGCGACGAGCCTTGTAGCCGGGCCTTCGGCCTACGCCGAAATTAAGCATTTTCTCATTAGCCAAAGGCTATTGGACTTATAAATTATTCATCTCCTCTTCACAAAGGAACATTAATCAATTATGAAGATATAAAGAAATTAAACACGGGGGAACGAGACGAGGCTTTCATATTAATATGCAGACAGATTGCGGTGCTAGCAGTTTCCGATCGATACCTTTGTGATTAATTCGAGCGCTTCGGCGGCTCTGGCGTCGCTCAGGCCCGGGCTGGTTGAACGGTCAGACAGACAGACGGACGGACAGACGTGATCTCAGGCCAGGATTTGGGAGTAGGAGTGAGTTAAGGGGGATAAAACTGAAGAAGAGGAACCTGCATCGCTTTTTGTGTTTGTTTTGGTACTGCTTAATTTTTCATGGGCAGCCCACAATAAGTGTGTGTCTGTGTGTGTGTGTTGGTTTGGTGGGGGGGAATATCAGCTCTGCTTCCATACGAGTGAAAGCTGGGCCGTCATAAAGCGCCGAGCGCCACCAGGGATTGTTGCGGAGCGAGGCGTGCAATTGGTTTGAACCCTGTGGCGCTCAAATTTGTTTTTAATGCATTTTTAAAGTTTTATTGGCATTCAAGGACGCACGGGGAATAAAACTCATCCATTGGAAGCGTTGACCCTATTAGTATTAACAGATGAGGCGAATCTCCACCAGCATCCAGTTAAGACTCAGGGGTTGGGGCGCCCCAACGACGGGGGCCGAAGAGTGAGGAATTGACAGACAATAACGTTGATAAAATATCGTGGTGGTGTTTAAAGCGATTTAAAAGAGGAAAGGAAACTAAAAGTTTCGGATTCCGATTGCCGGCAACTTAGCGTGGGCACTGCGCTTGGCAATTAAAGTGAGTATTTGTCACAATGCACCACAACAAAATGTAACCTCTGCATAGAGGTGGGCGATATACTCAAGACATGTCGGCTTGTTCCACGTGCGACGTAGTTCCTGACTATCGTTACCATCGAGTACAAATCCTCACGTTAATGTTAAACAGACAGCGTGTACTTCACATTCGAGTTTGACTTCTCTGCCCCCTGAAAGCAGACAGCTCACTCCCCTGCCCATCCAGAAAACTCTCCTAGCGCATGCCCGTTTGGTAGCGGAAGCGGAGGGAAGTGAGCGCCCAGAGAGAGAAGCGAACATCCACACGATTTCAGAGACACTTGGTTACGAAGAAAAGCAGCACTAGTTCTGTTATTCCGTGCACAAGAAAAGAAGTGAAAGCACGAACGCGTATACATGACATTTTTCATGATGTAAACGTGCTGTGTGTGTGAGCGCTCGCAACTCTCATGTGGAACGCCATTACTCGCAAAAATGCTCCAGTTCAAGTCAAATCTTATATTACAGACAAAACCAGAACAACATTAAAGAACAACAACCAGCGTTTTACTTACAATACAGATATTTACTTGATATTTTCAGTGTTTAGTTCGGCCACTCGTCCATCGCATTTTTGTGCCATGGCTCCGAATCCGAGTCATGCATGGTGGATTGTGGGAAATGTAGTTTTCTCCCAGAAAGAGAGAATATACCGTGAATCGCGATGTAGCTTAAAAATATCGTGATATTATTTTTAGGCAAGCTCTGCATTTGACCCATCCGTGAAGGAGTAGTTGCAGCACTCGGTAAGCAGTAATTGGCGACGGTACATTGCTTGTGAGTACCTCAGTGGTACCTCTACCAGCCCGAGACTTGAACCAACGACCTTCCGATCACGGGGTCAACACTCTAACTGTTACACTAACAACTTCCCCTTTGTTAGAAGTTGACAGAAGCTGTAATGAGATTATAAAGGTTTTCTACGCCTGATTTTTTTTGACAAATTCTTGTCACAAACCACAATTTCTGTGCATGAAGTTGGCAAAAAAACAGGTTTTAGACTGATGGCTGCTTTCTCCCATGCATTACACACCTGCAAGTGGCACCCAAAGTGCAGCGAAGAAATAGTGCATTTAACTGAAGTGTCCAAAGTGCTTCATCATTAGGTTTCCTTCTGAGAGAACAGAAGTCTGAACTCTCAGAAATGGAAACAGGGAAATGGAACACATCCATTTCTGTGTCTGTTCTCCACAAATCAAGTCGCTCTGTAAAGAAAGATTACTGCAGGGTTTGTCTGTGCCACACTTTTCGCATACAGTGAATGCATTCATTGCAGCTCTTCTTGCGATTTGACATTGAGGCTCCAGCGAACAGCGCGGTGTAACGAGATTGCGGCCATTCCCTCTACAACAATGAATACGGCAGCGCTCTTTACAATTAACTTCCATTTGTTAAATCATGTTTTTTAAGCTGTAATTCAGCAGGATATTCATCAAAAAAGGAATGTGAATTTATAGAATGAACTGGATGTCAACCGATTATTGACCTGGTGATTTTTGCGACTGTAATAGTTATCGCTATCTGCCAAATAAATCAATTGACACTAAAAATGCCCTACTATTTGCAACAAAGCGAAAGCAGTCTTCTTCTCTTTTTCTGATTTTTACAACCACAACCTGAGACTGATAAATTGGGCCTATTAATTGAGTGACGAATGTAAAATAATTCTCATATTTAACTCGTTTCTGTTGAATTTTATTCATGTATTAAAGCCACGCTATGTACATCAACCCACAATATGTTAAATTACACTTTTGTCATCACTTGAGAGCATCTGCATCATGTGCACTGCACTATGCAACTTCAGTGTTCAGGTAGGAACTCAGACACAGAAAGAACTACAAAATATGACTGCTTTACGGCATACGTCACATCCACCCTCCCCCCTTTAAAAGACGATGCAGGTAAACGAAGTTATGAACTGACAGAAGCTAGAAGTAGCCTAGCCGTCATGGCAGAGGTGTCAAGGAAAACGAAGATGCAAAAGCGTTGTCAGAGGAGACAGAGAAAAGAAAGCGGGAGAGTGATAAAGTAAGAGGCCGGACTAGAGTGAATATTGGCCTCGGTTTTACTCGCTGAAAGAGGAGGAGTGATGGTGACCAGTTACTACTGTTGGAGTAGTAAGTATAAATTCTTTGCTTACCGTCTATATCTAGTGGGTTTGAGGTTGCTGTGTGTCATAGGGTTGCAACAACTAATCGATTAAATTGATTAAAATCGATTATTAAAATAGTTGGCAACTAGTTTAATAAACCATTAGTTGAGTCTACGTTATTACCCCCTAATGTGGGGGCAGTAAGCTAACCAAAGCCTTGGTGGCAGTAAAGCAACATTAAGCTGGACACTGACCGCCGTAAAAGAAGAATAAGATGGAGACCACAACCAATGCCGTGTCTTGCCGTCACAAAAACTGTAAATTGTAAAATTGTGTAAAACGCATGAATGACGTTTTTCGTAATGTAAACACATGCGCTGTTTGTTAGTGCACACAACTCTCACAGGGAAGTCATTCGCTAAAGTGTTCCAGTTCAGTCAAATCTTCCCATTTATTACAGACAAAACTCATTTTTCCTGATGCGCGTTCACCACGTTATTGTGACGTGACTCTCATATGGAACGCCCTCATGCGCAAAAATGTACTTCTCTGCAAGAAAGGAGTCAAAAAATCATTATAGGCCAAAATGAGTAAAAATTGCAAAAGTTCAATATTTCATTATGTTCAATTAATCAGAAATTTTTTTTTTTTTTCATTTTATAATGTTAGAGAATGAAAAATAAATAGAAAAATAGAAAAAGACAGTTTTTTAATTTTTTTTTTAAATGCTGGAAATGAGACTTTTTCTTTTTACGCAATTGAAAAAATAATCAGCAGATAAATCGATTATCAAAATAACCATTATTTGCAGCTCTAGTGAGTCAGGCCGTGTTACTGAAGTCCTCCGTTTATGTCCATAAATCAAGTTATTCAAGTAGTAGCCTACAACAATTTATCAAGCCGGTAGCTAACATGCTAGCTAGTTGTCGATAGTTAGCATGCTAGCTATCGCTATTCTCATTTTGACTTGTGAGCACTGTTGGTAAACGTTAACCGCCAAACCACGAGTATAGGCCTAAATGTTTGGGCGTAAATGTGCAGTTTACCCCTGTAGAAAGTAAGTCGTTTTTTGTTGAGTTAGCTTTTGTTTCTGATGTTTCATAAAATAAAACAATATTCATGTTTGAATAAAATGCTGTAAAGGCTACTTTACCTGGCCTGAGGACATTGATCGCACATTAGTTGTCCTGCTTTAGGAAGTTTCATTGGCTTGTCAACAAATGCATGTGTATCACTGCGACGCGGAGTTTACGACAGTTGTTACAGGCAATACCGTTTCTCGTCTATAGGGGGACTCTGCGAGCAAATCTTACATAGTGTTGCTTTAATGTAATAAACTCTTTACATTTTGTTCCAGCCTCTTGGAAGCTCCTTTGCACTTGTGTTGAGAACATGAAAAGTCTCCAGCATTAAACATAAGCAAAAAGGCACTTAAATAAAAATTTGTGTTGAAGTATGTTATTCAAAACCTTACACTAATTTTCATTTTTATAGCAGGCATTTAACGTCCAAAATATTGGTATATTGTGTCTTCTAGTTTGTGTCTATTAGTGATAATCAGTATCAATTCACAATTAATAACATCTTTGCTTCAAATAAAATTGTTGTTAATTTTTAATTCGGACAGATTCAAAAGCAGCCCTCAATCACGCCTGGGAGCTAACGAGCACTTCCCTCTGTCTCCGTGTCCGTGTGTCCATTAAGCAGCCGCGAGCCACAGCTTCGAAGTGGTCCTGGCGATGAGGTCACAGGAAGTTGCATAATGGATGCACTCCTATTACTCACCTCCATTATTCCATTCTTTCTGGTCTCATTATCGGTCCAGAGGCAACGCTAAAATGTTTATCTGTTGGCCTTTGAACAACACGCAGATAAATCGGGCCTCGGTTAAGGAGTATGCGTCAGAGCTTGGGCGGCCAAATAGAATTAGAGGACGAGGAGAGTCCTTAATATCCCGTTGATACACTGCAGGTGATGCTTGTATCATAAACCGGATCTTCCCGCTTTAAGCAGCCCACTGCTGTGCTGAGCAGAGAGCCATCTGTAAAAGCTACTTAAAACACAGCGTCACGTCGGACTGACACCAACACCACCTCCACGTTTGCTGCCTCATCGTTCTGTTTTAAAGGGGCAGTCAGTGAAGGTTCTGATCCAAAATAAAAAGAAAACAAGCTTTCAAAAACATCGTAATAACTGATATCAATCGTCAAACTGCATTTAGAGCCGACTTAAAATCAACTATGAAATGAAACACGAATCAGCTTGACCTCGTAAGAAAGGTGTGACGAAGTTGTGATATGATTAGCATGTTCTAACATGTCTGGAATAAATAAATAAATAAATAAGATTCATCCACACCACTAAATGTCAGCATAACATTCATGAGGCCTGTAAAACTGAGACCATTCATTTATTTCATTCCAGTTCAAGACATTCTCACATATCATTTTCAAGGAATGCAAAAATTAAAGCTGTCTACTAATAATTCAGCTCCTTTCGTACAGCATGTTTTATTAGGTTTCTTTACGGTAGAGTTGCAATAAATTAACTCGTTAAGCTAAGCCGTGTTAAGTTAGATGCTGATTCACGCTCTGCCTCTTGATAAAGGATTTCTACAGCTGGAGATGTGATTTATGATGCATCCTAATTTATATTACTAGAATACATATCCCAAAATAATTGTGATTATATAATGCGGTGATAAATCAATTGAATTGAATTTAGACAATGTTATATTTTAGGGTTATTATTACATTACATTTACATTACATTACAATTACATTTGCAGTATTTAGCAGACGCTCTTATCCTGGGTGACACAGAAAAGTGCTGTGTAGTCCACGAATTATTCTTCAATCTGTAAAGCTAGACTTGGGGTGTATTCACACCTGCCTTGTTTAGGTTGTTAAAACCAACCCAAGTTGGTTTCCTTCCTTGGTTGGGATTTTTTGGGGAGGAGTGAACACAAGGAATTGAAGCAAACGGGTATACCAAGACCCAGCTGAAGAGGTGGTCTCGGTTCGGTTCCAAACTAATTCTGGCACGGTTGGTTTAAGGTGTGAACGCAGCCCGACCTAGATCCAACCCAGTTGCAAAAAGCACACCTTTTTGGATTTAACAGGCTCCCATCGTTGCCGCACGTTATAGGAAATAATTGTTTGGATAACTACACAACACACAGAGACGTGTATAGTCAGTGCTAGAAATGAGCCCCGGGGGTAATCTGGAGCTCTGAGAAGAGTTCTCCTTCGCAGTCGTCTTGCAGCACGTCTTCGTCGTTGCTAAATTACTAACATCATACTGTAAAACTGACGTTGCATCAAACGCTCTTGACGCTCAAACATTTCTACTAACGTATGTAACTGTGTAAATCATATCACTATAATGACAAGGAGAACGGCACGCAAAATCACCATGATTGAGTACTTTCACTTTGAGCTTCCCGCTTTACTCCACCCCACACGTTTCTGTCCAATGGTTTAAACGACCTGAGCACACGTGGTTTTGTTTACAAATTCTGGTCCAATTGCAAAGCCTACAATGTGAAAGCGAATCACACCAAAGAAAAATGAATGAACATTTCATTTGTTCCAGTCCAAAGCAAGTTAACTAACAGACTTTCCTGGTGTGAATACACTGTTAAATCAACAACTGTCATCCAAATAAGTTACTGCGGAGAAAAACAAACAAACAGTAAGCATGAGGGGTAGTTAGTCTCCTAGATACTCCTTGAACAGGTGTGTTTTCAGACAACATTTGAAGACAGCAAGGGACAGTTCTGATGGAAAGAGGAAGATGGTTCCACCACTGGAGCAGTTGGTTGCGTAACGGTAGGGTGTTCAGCAGATTTTTTTCTCCTCCGTTTTCAGAAAAAACTTCATATACATGAGCCTGTTTTCAAAAATATCTCTGTACACACGAGTCCATATAAATACGCTGTCAAGAGCTGCGTAGAACAATGTCAGCCAATCAGAATCCTGGACAGGAGAGAAGCTCGCGACATACGAAAATTTTCGCACCATTCTTCAGGAAAGGACAATTTCACATTCAAAATTTCCCCACCATTCAGAGGAACGTCTGTGTCTCCTCCAGAACCGACAGGGTCGGCATCGACACAATATTGTTTTCAGTCGTTGGGTTCAAAACTGTAGAAAAGCGAAGCTTCTCCTTTGCTCATCAATGTATTTAATAATCAGCTGCATTAGCAGGTGCAAACAAGCACAAATAGCTTGAATAAGGGAGATGAGACTCACTAATCTGACAGTTTGTATCTTCAGTCTTCAACATAAGCCAGCGTTTCTCAATCCTAGTCCTCACAGACCACCGCTCTGCACCGATTCCAGTCCCCCCACTCACAGCACAGCTGACGCTACTGATTAGCTAATTAGCAACGTAGGATCGGCGTGCGGCAGTGCAGGATTTACCGAATCTGCGCAGAGCGGTGGTCCGTGAGGACTGGGACTGAGAAACGCTGAAGTAAACAAAGGTCGTACACCCGACATCATCGCATTGCCCTGTCGCACACTTATATCGCTATGAACCTAAAACTGTTTTCCCCGTCCACACGTAGTCACTGAAGCCGGAGTTCTCAGAAATCTCCACTTTGGTCGACGTTTTCAAAAATAGACAGTTTCAGTGACTAAAACCTCCCTTTACGTGTGGACGATAGGGACAATCGCATAAAAATATCAGTTTTCACAAATACTCGGCTACGTGTGTACAGGGCCTTAAGAGAGTTGCAGCAGTCTTGATGACCATAATGTCATTCTGATATCCGGGTTGATTTGATGAAGAAAGATGTAGAACAGAACTTGAAGGGGAAAACTGCTGAATGTTCCTTTAAGAGAATCTGCAATATTTTAGCGATCATAGGCATGTCGTATGTGTGGCATACGTGACAAAAAGATATGCCAAAAAAGTGTCTGAAAAGTTGTATGATTTGATACATTAGTGTCTTCTGATCTAGCCTTAAAGGTGAATTTGTCATATGTCCCGAGCCCGTAATCCACACAGCACACATCCATTACTCACACAGCACACCAGAGTGGAAGGAATTTTGTCTCATGAAAGGAAGCCGAAAACTCAAAATGCAGCCTCGGTTCCTCTCATCTGCTCGTTCTAGCTCTGATCACAGCCCCACACACACAAACACACACACACACCAAACACAAGTATTCACATCAGTCATGTAGCAGACATCCATCTGTGTGTGTGTGTGTGTGTGTGTGTATGTACGCAGAGCAGGGTGAGATCATAACGCCTGGCCATTTGCCTGATTACTAAAGGCCTTGAGAGGAGTAGAGCGGCGGACCTGCTGAAGGTTCGGATCTGACTGATAATGACAGAGACCTGGGGGATCTAAAGCCCACCCCCTCCCACTCCCACTCCCGCAGGGACCGTCACATCCCCCGCTCACCTCCCTGTGAGGAGACGCTGCTTACCAGCGGCCACGTCTGTGTCCGTAGTCTGGGTCACATTCTCCAGTTTCTTCTACTTCCGCAGTGGCGGCGTCTCCAACTCTGAAGCAGCTCAGTCTCCGTCGACTGAAAGAAAACACACACACACACAGACACACACACAGCTTTTTGAGTAACAAGCAACTCAAGTCACAGGCTGGTTTCGGACGCTTTGGATGTATTTGTGAATATGTTAAAAGATTTATCTGCTGGTTTTTGAAAACAGAGAGACAAATCAGACCTCAGTTCAAACGTGTGAACGTACTGTATCTACCAAACCATTATCTTTGCTGGAAAGTTTCAGGACCAAAAACAGAATGATTTGGAAAGCTCTGATCTTAACTGTGTTTGAGAACTGCTGTTCAACAATTGTCTCCTGAACAATCTGTCCTGGTAAATAAGACAGGGAATCAAGAATTAAGGGTTTTCTTCAGAGTAGGGTTTTTATATTTATATATAATTTTAAAAATACATTTATATTGTAGGGAATGAATATTTACAAACTCAAATTTAAATTTTCTTTTTTTAGTTATGAATGACATTGATGTTTTTGTAGTTATTTAGTTGTGAGTTCACATTCAAAATACTGAACATTTTTGCAGTCCATAATAATTCACATTTAGTACATAGATCTATGATATTATTATACAAAAGCTTGCAAAAGTATTGTATAATAATATCATATTTATTGCGTATACATATTAGAGCTGCAACTATCGATTCTTTTTGTAACTGAGTATTCTACTTTCTGAAAAATATTTTTTTAAAAAACAGAAAAAGACAAGTCTAAAAATTGTTTTTAAACCTCTGAGAGAATTTGTGGCTTTTTTCTATACCTTTGTTTTTAGGCTTATTCTAATGTTTGTGTAGAAGTTAGCCTGCATCCTGCACTACTCAGAAATGCACTACTGTGTCCTGCGCCTGCAGAAATGTTGTTTTATTAGCTTTATGTAAATAAAAGTGCAGAAACTTTAGACAAAACTACTAGAAATAGTAAGAACATTTTTTTTGACTTGCAGAGTTTTTATTACACATTCTACAGCTTAACATTTTACAGTGGAAACTCTTTTTTATCCATATATTTTTGGTATCTGTCAGAATATAGAATAATGTTTTTGATAAATAATGTATCTTCTATATTTCCTATTGATTATTCTCTAACGTTATAAAATTACAAGAAAAAATTTGATCAATTGAAAATGAAGAAAAATGAGATGCTTTTGGTCTTTCGGTGGGAGTGGGGGGAGACTACATTTCCCACAATCCACCACATGCCATGAGCTGCATCACAATAAAACGATGGACGCATGTTCTGGAATAAACTCTGACAATCTAAATAAAGGGCTGTATTGTGAGAAGAACGCTGGTTGTTGTGGTTAGTAATCAGCTAAAATATGAGTTTACTCTGTAATAAAGGGGAAGGTTTGACTGAACTGTAGCATTTTAGCGCTCACGTGCAATGCGTGTTGCGAAAAATTACATTTATGCTTTTTTACGAATTTACTTCTGTTTTTGTGCACAGAATATCTAACAAATACTTTCGCATGCAGAGGGATCACGTCTTAATAATAAGTGTCGGTGTGAAACACAAGTGAAACATGGCCTAGTGAGTGAAAATAATTAAACGAAGCTTTGATTCTAGAATTTTCTACCATTATTTGTAATTGAATTATTTGAGTTATTCAAATAATCGTTTCAGCCCTAAATCAAATCATTTGTGATTCATGAAATTCTTAAAAATGATGACTTTCAAGAGTAAAATACTTTTGCAAGCCACTGCATAATAATATTATATTTAGTACATACACAAATATGTTTTTGTCTAAAACAAAAAACCTAGAAATGTCAGTGTTTTTCAGATAAACAGCATCTTCAAGAATAATCAAACCAATAAATAATAAAATATATATATTTTTAAAACGATGCAATTGACTTGGATTTCTCATATTAACATCTCGAGAACACAGAGCTGGAAATCTGTTTATGCGAGGTTTTACTGCAACCGACAATTTGTACATGTGCAACCCACAGACAATAAACCAGCAGTGGGTTTTAATTTGGTGACACGCCATAAGGAGGTGTGGGAAGCCTTTAAAAATACACACACACACACACACACTCGCACACAACACTGCTACAACTCAAACACCATTCGAAACCTTCGGGGCACACAGTGTTTGCAATTCGACACATGCGGGGAGCGTTGTTTAATACACAACACATGCAAAGATTAGGGAGCACGCAGCAAGCAATATCTCCTCTGCCGCACCTAAACCCGGCTTCCATTTAATCGAGGGGGAGAAGGAGGGAGGAGGGAGGAAGAGGTGG
The DNA here is from genome assembly GCA_032718565.1 of Distichodus sexfasciatus. Lineage (NCBI taxonomy): Eukaryota > Metazoa > Chordata > Actinopteri > Characiformes > Distichodontidae > Distichodus > Distichodus sexfasciatus. The sequence goes on from JAVGVS010000046.1 coordinate 2,927,703, forward strand.
AGGAGGGAGTAGATGCCGTACCTCATTCTTCTTCTGGGCACTGAGGAACAAAAGCGTCTTAATTTCCTCTCGCAGACTTTGAATAATCCTGTTCTTGGCCCTCAGCAGATTCTACAGATCATCCACCTGAGCCTTCATAAAGTCTCCTGCCTCCTGCCTGGGAGGAGGAGGAGGAGGAGGAGGCCACGAAGAATATTAAGTGCAACCTGCAGATCCAGACGGTCTCCATTGCACGTACCAGAGGGAAACGTGGCAGCCGGATTCCGAAAAAACAAACACGCTCCGGCATAGATAAGCGCTGGAGAACGGAGACGGAATGTGGCACGGTTTGCACGTCTCGTGTTTTACGGCATTTAGTAGATGCTGATATTCAGAGCGACGTAAAATTGGTGCTTTGTCGTCCACATCTGTTCTTAGCACCTGTAAAGCCAGACTTAAATTCAACCGAGTTAGTATGAGCTGAGTTTATCTTTCTGAACACAGACCTGAAAGCTAATGAGTAAGTGCTCGTGTGTTTTTAAAATAAGCAAACAATGCAGTTGATAGCGTGACAGTTAGGGCGTTCGCCCCGTGATCAGAAGGTTGCTGGTTCAAACCCAAGGACCGGTAAAGGAATCAATGAGGTGCTCATGAGAAAAGTACTGTCCCCAAGCGCTGCTCCCCAGGCGCTGCCCACTGCTCCTTCACAGATGGGTCGAATGCAGAGGTCACTTTTGGCTGTGGTGCACTGTGCTTTCACTATCAATGATATGTGTGAAGACTCTTTAGTCCCCTACGTTCTATTTGAAGAGGTGGATCTCAGCGGTTCTGCTACAGTTCTGAAACGTAACTAAAAACGGCAAACACAAACCGCCATGCTCTCAGATTGCTGTTCTGGAAGATGGACTAATGGTCGTCGTTCACATTAGACCTGCTTGATTTCAGAAAAAGATGTCTTAACATCTGTCTGCTTGTCTGATCTCACTTGTTTCGTTACTGCTTGTTGGTGTGGTACAAACACTTCATCAGGGGAAAACTCATGAAATAATGGCTGTTCCGCTCCGCATATGGACACAAAAATGTAATAGGATTTGTGGAAAGGTGATTTTAGTCTGGCTATGGCCTTATGTTAAGCCTAAAATATCCCAGTATCAAAATGTTTTAAACATCTTATTTGTAAAAATATTATAATAATTGTAAAAATGTAAAATTGTCATTTCAGTAGCAATACAGAAAGAATAAGGCGAATGGGGTTTAATAAAACTGAGAATTATTTTCCCATTTTTTTCTTATTCCTCCCCCATTCCCCATCTCCTAAAGGACAAAAAGCCAAACTGTAGTTCACAAACGGAGGTCCCAACCGACGCATGGATTTGAAAATGTGATAGCATTCCTCCACTGTAGAAGCCGGGACTGAAAAGAGTCTCTTCTTTTAAGTAGCGTAAGTTCAAGACGAGTAGTGCTTGAGGCTCTGAGGGGCCATGAAGGGACACGCTGCTTGACCGGTGAGTAAGGAGGAGCAAGTCCATTCCTGGCTGTGAAGGCAAGTGTTAAGGATTTGAATTCTAATGCAGGAAGCCACAAGCAGCCAGTACAGGTCCTGTAGTAGTGGCACGGCGTGAGAGAATTAGAAACACTGAACATTAGTCTTGCAGCCGCGTTCTGAGTCAGCTGCAGTTGGCTCGTTCTACTCCAGTGCAAACTAAGCAGCTTAAAGAAGTTACACTACACGCTACAGAGAAAAAACACCTAACTACATTAACACTTTTCACAGCCGTAGGTTTTTTGTTTCCATCTTCACCAAGGTGGACTTTATTCTCCAACTCCATTTTGCAGCTGCCAGGGGCGGGCTGTGATGCAGTGAGGATGCGTCGCGTGGGCCTGGAACCTATCAGATACCACTTCAACACCAATCACAAACACCTGCTATATACCCTTGTTTTGCTATATAGCCTTGTTTTTAGGCATATTATAGTGTGTGTGTGTGTGTGTGTGTGTGTGTGTGTGTAGAAGTTAGCCATACATGCTTTATGTTGTTGCGTTCAGGACGTTCTGCACTACTCAGATTTGTAGTCCAGGATGTAGTTTGATGTGTTAATGCTGACAGTCTTGAAATCAGTCCATTTCTGATAAAAACTGACCTGCGCCTGTAGGTTTTTTTAAATTTTTTTAGCTTCATGTAGTATAAAAACGCTGAAACTTGTAAGATATAACTACTAGAAATGGTAAGAACAGTGTCTGTTTTATTGGCCTGCAGAGTTTTTATTATGTAGAGACATTCTATAGCTTAGCGCTGAAAAGAAAAACAAGATTAAGTGCAGGCGGTAACACTTCTTTATCCATTTGGAATTCGTCTGGATATAGAATAAAATTATTTGATGATAAGTAATAAATTTTTCTATATTTATTTCTTCCTATTAATTACTCTCTAACATTATAGAATGGGAAAAATATTTTCTGATTAATTTGAAATGAAGAAATACTGACGTTTTTCGTTCATTTTGAGACCATTTGGTCTATATAATGAGCTGCTGTTAGCCTTTCTGGGAGAGAAGTACATTAATATGTTATTAATATGTCACAATAATGTGATGGGTGCACGTCTGGAATGAACACCGAAAATATCAATAAATGTATTGCGTACAAAGGTGGCACCGATATGTGGATCGGATATCGGTCTGATAAAGATTTAAACAGCTGGATCGGGCATCGGTGGCATTGGGCCGATCTATGGAGCTGATCTGTAAATGTGTGCACACTCAATTATTTATGCATGGGAAGTGTTACTGTGGTAAAGCTGGTTTACTGTTCGACGTTAACGCTAATTCATACATACTGATACGATAATGAGCAGAGCAAGCAACACAGCACACTACAACCCCAAAAGCTATCACACCATTAAACAGTTTAATTTCCTTAAAAACACGAGCTCTCGCTCGCAGTCTATGTGTTCCTGATGGTTTTAGCACCGCAGGATTAGGGACCGTCACAAAATTACAGAAAATTACTGTGTTTAAATAAATAATAAATAATTTAGCATCTATTTATGAGTGTATAATAATTACATTGTTTTAGTCAGGAAAACAGTATTTAATCAAGTATTTCCTTAAGCAGAACAGAATAAGCTCAGTCGTGTATCCAGATGCGTTTAAAGCATTATTTTCTGTTTTCATTTTATTGTGATGCGACTCTTATGTGGAACCCCATCGTGCACAAAAATGAGTCAAAAATGAGTTATAGGTCAAAATGGGAAAAAAAAAAATTCCATTCTATAATGTTAGAGAGTAAAGAATCAATATAGAAAACAAAATTTATTCTATATCCAGATGAATTCCAAATGGATTAAAACGTGTCTCCACCTGGTACTAAACTTAACCTTATAGTACATAGCTATCGATTGTCTCTGCACAGTAAAATGTAAAAAATCTACAGGTGTAGGTCGGTTTTTATCAGAAATGGACTGATTTCAAGACTGTCAGCAATTACAAATCAAACTATGACAAATCTGAGAAGTTCAGGACGTCTTGAACACAACAACATAAAGCATGCAAAACTCTGCAGCTAGGATCCTGATGAGAGTGTGCAAACATGAGCACATCACTCTCACCCTCCACTCACTTCACTGACTTCCTGTCTCCACCAGGATCGAATACGAGGCTTCCCTCCTCACACACCGATGCATCCATGGACATGCCCCCGCTACCTCAAAGAACTTCTCAACCCACAACGCACAACACGCTCCCTCCGCTCTACACACTCAAATCTCCTCCACATACCCAGAACCAATCTGAGGACTATGGGAGATAGGGCTTTCTGCGTTGCTGCCCCACGCCTGTGGAATGGCCTCCCGGAATTAATTCAGTTTTTGTGCATGGAATTACTCACAAATAATTTCTCATACAGAGTAATCAATATAATGTCCATTAAGTTCAAAGTCTTGCGACTCTGACGATATGTGTATGGTCTCTGTAAGTTAAAGGGATTCTGAGTAATTAAAAAACAAATAATAAACAACACAAAACGTGTGCGTCGGGTTAAAAACGCTACATCATGTATACGGGTGACAGCAGCAAGAAAGATTTCGGAAAACCCCTGAAAGACAAATGTTAAAAGTGAAAAAAAAGCAGGACTAACCCCTAACCAGAAATCCAACACATCCTAAATATACTTTTCACACGGTGAAAAGCCGCCCATATGCCCGAGACCTTTATAAGAGACCATTATGTGCCCGGGGAGAGGCGGGGGTGAAACTGTGCCAGACTCCATTCTGTCCCCTAATAGCAGTGCCGTGGCTTTGTGGAAGGTTCACGAGTGATGGGCCTCTAATGAGAAAGTCTTAATGAACTAGCCTATCTGCATTGTGTAATTTGTGTCGTTTCTTTTCTCTCTCCTTTCACCCCCTCCACTCTCTCGCTTTTCTCCTGGCCCCACCACCCAGCGAGCGCCACAATTACTATGCGGCGAGGGCCAGCGCTCTTTACGGGGCCCTAATTCTGTGTGGCCTCGGCGTCTCCCTCCCACCCAACCTGCATCATTATTGTCCTGCTGTCTCGCCCTGGGCAGCCGCTGTGCGTCTGTTCAAATCACACCTGGAGGAAGAGCTCTGACACATTCCAAACACACACACACACACACACACACATCCACAAACTTTTGAGCAAGTACAGAATATTCCACAAGTTATAGTTATAGTGTCATATTGAAGTGATGCTTCCTTGTCTGATGCTGAAATTTCAAATTTTAAACTATAACACTGTTCAAAGCAAATCTGTGACCAGTCGCAAGTGTTTAGATTTTTTAGTGGACAATAAGGTATGAGCATATTAAGTGAAAGTGTACTGTTAATTTCCTGAGTAGTTTCCTGAGTGCGAAAAAAGTAGTTCTACACAGTCTTCCGCACCAAAAGCAACCATTTTATTTTACCCAAAACGATGTCTGCACAAGACTGTGAACATGAACACATTCATATTTAGAGTTTTTATTATGAGTTTTATTCTATGGCTTAGTACTATGAAGAAAAATAAGTTTAGTGCAGGTGGAAACTCTTCTTTATTCATTTGAAATCCATCTCTAACATTATAGGTTGGAAGAAAATATTTTCTGATTAATGGAAAATTAAGAAATACTTAAGCTTTGGCACTTTTTGAGCATTTGGACTCATTTTGGCCTATAACGCATTTTCGACTCTGGGAGAGAAGCACATTTTTGCCATGAGGCCGTTCCATACGCATTCCTTTCAGAACAGGCTGTTTCTCATTAGTATTCCTAAATGCTAATGAGCCGCTGCTGCCCACAACCCACTCCGGAACTGGGGTGTAGACAGCATGGGGAGTGTTTACCTCACGTGAAAATAATCAACATGGCTGCTTCTAACAGATCATCCATACAGTCATACATGTTCAACACAACACTCAGCCGGTAGACTTCTTCGTTGTGATTCCTACACTAGCGTTTGTGAGGAAACGTGGCGGATCAGGAAGCGCTAGCAGTTCTACCTGGTGAGCGGAGCTTCTCAGATAGGAGGCTGGAGTTATTCAAATGTCCCCTACTGTGACGTAGAAGTAGGGGGGAAATTTAAACGGCTCGTTTAAGCACACGATTTCTGACGTTCGTAAATTAATACCAACATAATTCACTATTTTTATCAATCTTACAGTGTGTGTAGAGGAAGTACAGACCCAAATGGATGTCCAAAGAACAGAAAAAGCGTAGCGTAACTTCAGTTTTTCATAATATGGGACCTTTAATATACAAATAGCAAAATAGACTTTTCAATTAAATCTAAAGATGCAAAATCCTGTGTGGTGTCAAAATTTTAAAAGTGTTAAAAGTGATCTCTCTGTCATTCTCTCTGCCCTTATCATGACATCATACACTATGAAACGAAGTTGGCCAATGTGTCTGTCGGGGAAACAGCCCAAATTTGAGGAATTATTATATTTCATTTAATACAGGTGTTGTCTTTTGAGCCTGAAATTGAAGAATAAAATGACAAGAAATAGTGTGACCTCCAATATACATATATACACCTATAATCTATTTTTTACACACACATCTAACGGAGCAGCTTCCAAAATAACTCTATTCTTCAAACGCCAGCCTTTAACGTGTAGATTCGACCCCCTCTCCATAGGTGGGAGGAATATGGCTGCTTGTTTTTCTGTCTCAAATCTGAAGCATGTGGTCAGAAACAATAAACCAGGACAGATCTTTTCCCTACCGCACACACACACACACACAAACATGCACACACACACACAAACAGAGAGAGAGAGAGAGCGCAGAAGGGAGCGAGAGGCCGATCAGCGTGGTGCTCATCAGCAGTGATAAGCAGCCGAGTGGCGGGAGCCAAGTTTTGGCAGGTTTTGGACAGCTGATCCGGTGGGGCGGGGTGGAGTTATGGCGGGGGGGGCCTTGAAGTGACAGAGTGTTAGTTGAAGGGGGCAAGGAGCCCCGGCGCTCTCCTCTCACACTGAGCCCGGGCTCCCCGAGCCAGTCGGAACGTGGCGCTAAACTTCTCTGACAGAGTGAGCGAAGAAGGCAGGCAAGCAGGCAGGCAAGCAGGGCCCAGGCTTCCTGACGGCACTGTGCTGAGCTGCTAGCGACAGCTGTCAAGCGCCATGCCGTCAAGCGCTCGGCAACTGATATCCCAGCCACATCCCATAAATACCGCCTTCTTACTGCTGTGCCTGCCAAAAAAAAAAAAAAAAACAAGGAAGGGGGAGATGGAGAGGGGAAAAAATTCCTAATCTACCGTCCCTTATATTTAGATATGTAAATGACAGCTTTATAGCAAGCGCTGGCACGCGCGAGCCGCTTTCTCCCCAGCTGTCGTCCTCCTCAGCCATCAGACGTGAAGAGAGATAAACTGACGTGCCAGGAAGGCGGAGAGATCAGATAGAAAACACCGGGGGATGTGGTGAGACGGAGCTGGTGAAGAGAGAGAGAGAGAGAGAATGAGGGAGGAAAGAGAGAGAGAGAGCGAGAGAGAGAGAGAGAGAGAGAGAGAACACCTGAGGATTCACAAAGTACAAGTCGAGATTGAGGCGCTGCTCAAAGCGCTACGTCTCATCCTCCACGTCATCCTCCATGAGTTAAACAAAGCCCTGGACAGGGAGAAGCTGTAATAAATAAATAAATAAATAAATAAAACTTTGGCTGAAAATTACCTGCATTACCCTGAAAAAACACTTCACTGTTGTTTTTTTGGAGGAAAAGCGGGCCACAGCGTTCCCAAATTCTGGGATTGTTCCGGGCCGCTTCCATGCTGGGCAAAAATGCTCCTGTCTTCTTTCCTCCGGAGCCTGGATCCGTCTCAGCACTCGGTCCTGACAGCCAGTCAATGCAAGGCAGGGGCCGAGGGAGGCGTGCAAATTGACTCCCGCGCCCAGAGGGCATCCATTTAGCCCATCAGTGTGGTGAAAGTGTGTGCGCGTGTTTGTGTGCATGTTAGTGTGTGAGCGGGCGGACGAAAGCCGGCGTCTGCGTGCAACACGCCCCGACGTGACAGCGTCTCGGCGGTCGTGCCGCCTCCGACGCCGACATGATACGCAATTAATCATTCATCGTGACATGCATATGCTCACATCTCACACAACAAGAGCAGCCAGCCCCGGCCATTAGCCGAGCCAATCTGGAGGCCTTCTGTTTTCCCCGAGTCGGTCTCCAGCCTGCAATGTTGGAAATCGCCTTTACTTTCCTTCATCAGCAACCTCTGAAGCTGCTGTTGAGCATTTCTTCGCCTGTTTGAAAAAAAAAATGCAGCGGAAAAAAAAACGACAGATGTGGGAAATTCTCGAGGCCTGTTTCTCCCCCGAGTATGTTAATACTTAATATGTTGACATCTAATTGGTCCCTTAAGGATCTAAAAACTTGAGCTTTGTCAGATTTTTGCGGCTTGTGAGGACCGGTCCTCTTAAATAAAAAAATCCAGGTTTTACTTGGGAAGCCAAAATACGTGCGTGAAGTACTGTGTGTACATTAACACTTACTATGTTGACAGCTGATCACACCCAAGAAGCTCTAAAAACTTGAGATTTCCCTGATTTTCTTGCCTTTTCAAGGAGCAATTTTCACAAAACAAAAAAAATGTTCCAGCTTTTGCTTGAAAAACTGTTAATGTGCGAGGATTTATTTGGGATTATTGGCCTCTAATTAAGGGCGAAATTTGAGGTTTGTCCAATTTTTGTGGGTTTGTAATGACTAATCCTACTAAATAATTACATAAATAAATTTATATCAAGATCTTTAGATATTTTCCAGATTTTTATCATTCTCATATAGTATCTCATGCATCTTTAAAGGCGCAAAATGTCTGAAATCTGCTGACCATCAGCTTCTAAAGGTCCTGAAATTTGGTTTCTTTTGGAAAAATGCATCAGTAAAAATACAGCAACGACAACCGAGGTGAGCAGTTTATCGCAGCCTATTTTTTCCCAAGCGTATCTCAACACTTAATATCTGTTTGACCTTTAAAAGATCTACAAACTTCAGCTTTTTTTGTATTACTTTTTAGATATTTGCATTAAATGTATTATTCATAAAGATGCTCAAATCATCTGGAAAAATGAAAAAAAAAAAAAGTGATTTCAGTAGTGGAACGGGACTGCGTCACGGACCACCTGCGATTGGGGCAGTGGACAGGCGGTTGAAAGTGAGTGATTGGTTGTCATTGTGAACACACCACGGCACCACAGCAAGCAGTGCTTGGGGACGGTACCTTGCTCATGAGTACCTCAGTGGTAACTTTTACCAGTCCAAATGTGACCCAACCATTACGCCACCAACTGCCCCATTATAAACAATTATGGTCTGCCACTGCATCGATGCAGATTCGTCCACGTCTGCATCGTGATGCCTCGATTATGTGATGAATTTCAACACCCCTACGTCACGCCAAGTTGGAGGCTTCACTAATAAGACCTGTGGGTGGCGTAACGGCTGGGTCACATTTGGTTGTGGCGTGCTGTGTGCTGTGCTGTGGTGTGTTCACAATGACAAATAATTTCTCACTTTCATACTTTTCATTTTCATACTTTTGAAAGACTGCGACTGCGATTGATGGCCAAGTTGGAAATAAGCGCCATAGAGAATTTTGACTTCACACTACACCACACTAACTTGGAATGGAATTTACAAAACACCTGTAAACAGCATTTTGGGAGGTATTTTCGTTGCAACATGCAATGTTGGTAGACAGGACACGTGCACTGCTGATTTAAGTCTCTTTTATTGAACTTTAAGATATAAGGGTATGATGTGATCAACAAAAATACTTATTATCGAGATCAGCTAGGACTAGTCTGAAATTGTGTTTACTTTCCCTGACCGCCAGCCTTTAAACTTGCCGTTGCACATTTCTTCTCCTTTTTTTATTATTGCATTAGCTGGGAAAAAGGCCACGACAACAGATGTGCGGCAATTATCGAGGCCTATTTTTTCCCCAGTGCTCGTACGTTAACGCTTAATATGTTGTCGCAACACAATTCCACGCATCCGCGCAATAACGCGGCGCGCAATGCGGGCTAAAAACAAAATAAAGCTGGCGCGGGAAGAGACAAAATTAGACCACTTAATAAATTACATCATGTCAGCCTGACATATGATACAACCTGTTATATTTAGCCACTAAGCGCCCTAATGATCGTTCGACGACCGATGCTGGAGACGAGGGAAGTGGAGGGGGAGGGGGGAGATGGGGAAAAAAAATAGCGGGCGGCTCGCTTTGTTGGCTGTAAAACCGGCTTCTCAATTTTTCATACTGTCATTCTGCTCTATTAGCAAAGCCTAACACAATTAGTTATGAATATGCAGTAATAACATGCAAATTGTTCCCTCCCGATCACCCCCAGGCAGTGGTCTCTTTGCCTCTCGAAAACCCAATTCTTTTTACATCATTATAGCAGCTTGGCATAATTCATCGAGAGGCGGAGGTGGAGGGGGGCGGAGAGCGGGGTGAAAACACACCTCGGTCTTATTGAGGCTCGGGTAACCAATCGGCAACTGTTACGCGGAGAGGCCCTCGTCGCCTCCGACACGTTCCGTCCCGTCCCCGTCCCCGGCACTCTGCCACTCTGCCACTGTGCCACTTGTGCGCGCCTCCCTGGGGTGATGTTAGACACCGCGTCCCAGCCTGCCAGAACAATTAACCCGCCTGTTAATTAGGAGGGAAATGTCAGGAGCACAGATGGTACAAGCTGGCACCCGGCCATCATCCGCACCCCCTCTACACCCCACCTCCCACCTCCCAGCCAACTGCTGCTGCCGCTGCTGCTGAATGAGGCTTCCCCCCGCTGCTGACAGCTGCTCCGCCCGAGCCCCAGCCAGCAGATGTCAGAACTTTCCAGCTGGGGAGGACTCCGGAGGAGAGGCAGGCGGAAGTATGTGTGTGTTTGTGTTGGTTTTTACTTAATTTTTGAAGAGCTTTATCTCGACAGTTTTGAGAATTGGCGAGGGCATTTTTGTTTGAGAGGGGCCACCCTGATAAAATACATGAATGCTTTCACAGAAAATTTTATGTGAGAGAAAGTGCTTGTGGAGGTGTTTAGGTATTTTTGTAGTTGTCTCCTTAAATGCTCCAAAAAATTTGAGATTTGCAACCCTAGATTTTTGTGGTTTCGTAAGGACTGGCAGTCAGAAGCGAAATACGATTCGAAAAACTAGGTGGTTTTTAGATGTCATGTCACTACCAGATTGACCCTAAAAGATGGGACAATTTTTCGAAATTTTGAGAACATTTTTTTTGGTACCTGTGAGGACTTAAAATGTACCCTAAAAGACAGGAAAGCTTCAGATTTGTCACTTTCACGTAGGCTTTTGTTTGTGAGGAAAATATGCTTTAGTAGAAAAACTCCAGCTTCTATTTGAAAAACAAAAAATGTTGTTGAATGATTATTGAAAAAATTATTGAATGATTAATGTTTAATAAAAATAATAGTGGTTTTGTTTCCTTTATTTTCATTTATTGTTAAAGAATCATTATTAAAATCATGATAAAAATCTCTATTTTTTCCACAACTTTTTTGCAACGAAATGCATAAAAAACACCGCAACTTTCATCGGAATTTTTTTAGCAAAGCTGCCGCAAAATCAGCCGCAACAATCTTAAAAAATGGCCGTGAAATCCTGGAGAGACTGGTTACAGCTAAAAGTGTAAACATGAGTGTAGATGGAAGTTTCTAGATACTCCCAAAAGATTGCAGGTGAAAAAAGACGAGAGATTTGCTTCTGCCTTTTGTGATTTTTTGTGACAGCTGTAGCGGTGGTATTATTTGCGACCCGATCTGCCGTAATGAGTCGGAAGTCGGCGTTCTATTTATTTAGATACGGGCCGATTACGTTGAAAAACATCACAAAAATAGCGATTTTTCTTTTTTGGAGACCAGATTCATTTTGAAGACCTTTTCTTTCATATAAGACCAAAAAAGAAAAATCGATATTTTTGATGTTTGTCAACATAATCGGCCCGTATCTAAATAAATAGAACGCCGATTTCCAACTCATTAAGGCAGATCAGGTCACATTTACATCTAGCATTTATGGAAGTCAACAGAAAGGCCTCATAAAGACAGCAAGACATGGCAGTGTGTGTGTGTGTGTGTATAAAGTGAGGTCTGCTCATGACTACTACAGCAGCAGACTAACTTCCTTGCCATGCGATCTGCTGCTTTTGATCAAAACTCAGCACCGCTCGGTCTGGCATGGAGGGAAAAGGAGCTAACGGGTCACGACATCGCAAACCAGATGTGACTAACAAGGAAAAACAAGAAAAATATTTCTCTTTCTGGAGAGATTAAACACTCATTTCTAAAACCTGTGCCTTTACATACAAATCTATATTTGCATCCATCAACAATTACACGCAAAAAGATTTGGTTTTAAAGAGAAGCGCTGGCAGCGCCGCTCCGGTTTGATGCGTGTGACTAATGCTGGAAAAACAACTGTTGTGCGACTCGGAGCACGGATCTGCAATGCAAATTGCGGGGTGGACAGCAAGGAGGCAGAGGAGGAGAAGGAGGAGGAGGAGGAGCAGCGGGCCTGCGCCCGGTGGCCGGAGGAAGAATTCGCGACAGTGGGCCGAGCAGCTCCTGTCTGCACTCTGGCCACAGTGTAGTATATCGATTTATTTGCTTCCCTAATAACACGAGACCAGAAGCCGGAAAAAAGTCAATAAACACGGGGGGGAGAAAAAAAAAAAACCTGTCATGTCCGCCCACAAAACAGAGCCTCTTGCAAGTGAAATTTCTCACTTCCAACGAGCGACGATTCACTAACTGCGACGATAAAAGGAAGATTTATTTTTCCGCGACTTTCGTCTCGCGATTTCTCTTGTTAAAGACGGCCTCAGAAATGCGAATTCATTTATAGCAATAATCCTGTAAGATTATGACAGCAAAAAGGTCATGTAACGACACACGAGAAAGTTCTGCTTCTCGTTAATGTCGGTGCGATCCTGCGGTTAAAAAAGGGAGGGGGGGAAAGTAGTGCTAGTTTACATATCTGTACATGCGCAGCTGGAGATGATGATGAATGCGAAAAAAGGACCAGAAGCCATGGGAGAGTAAAAGAAGGGAATCTTACATCAATAAATCGCTACTTTTTTTTTGACATATTCCAGCAATTGTAAATATATAAATAAATCGGCTGATAAACAAAGCAAACAGGAGGGTGGAAAAAATGAGAAAACAGATGAAGGAGTGAAATTCCATCACCAACCGCAGTGATACCACCCCTGAGGATCATTTCAATCTGTTCCTTTTAATGTTGACGCTGGTGGCATGATGCTGCCTACATTTCATATTTACATGATTTGATGCCACTGTTATTACTTTTTTTTTTGCTTATTCCTTTCTTTATTATTTATTTATTTTTGCCTGAAAGCACGGCACGGTTTCCCAGAGCCAGCTGCGAGACTATAACCGCAGGACGCAGCTCGGCGCTCAGCCCTGGCACAAACGCCCCCTGGCACAACACCTTCTCTCTTTGAACGCTCTCTCTCTTTCTTTTCCCCCGGAGCCTGCCTGTCCCTCGGGTGAACCGGGAGACATTTTATCCCGGCGCTTAAGAGCCGGCTCCGGCTCCGGCTCCCGAAGAAACCCGCCTCGGCCCCGTTGAGACAAAGTTCTGAAAACTTTCCCTAAAAATGCTAACGAGGACTAAAGGTAAAAAAAAAAAAAAATTAAATAAAAATAAAACGTTACAGGAGCTAAGGAGAACTTCAAATGGGATGTGAAGGAGAGGAAGAAAAGAATTTAACTTTCTGCAGGTGGTTAGGTGGGAGAGGACGAGAGAAACAAAACCACGTCGAAGGAGCAAACGAAGGTGGCGTTCTGTTGCCGCCTTAAACTGGATAATGGTTCGTGAAAACCTGCTTTGAGGATTTTTTTTTTAACTTGGAAGTTGAAATGCGTTGCAGGAAGTTTCTGGAAAACTGTGGCAGCAATAACGCTGGTCTGCAGTCAAAATGCTTCTTAAATAAATTTACCCAGATTGTACTTTGGGTTACTAATAGCGAAAATCATACCTAATAATATTGATTGGCTATCATTTGTAAAATACGGTGCTGTATCAATAAGTATCGTTATATATATGGGCCGATGTTTCGGAGTGACCATTTTAAGAAGCAGTGAGCAAAGATGCCTCGTTTATGCGTGAACATTGCCGATCATTCATTCGTTCGTTCATTTTCCGAACCGCTTAATCCCAACTGGGGTCGTGGGGGGACCGGAGCCTATCCAGGGAGCTGACGGGCGCAAGGCGGGGACCAACCCTGGGCAGGCGCCAACACACCGCAGGGCACACACACACACTCACACAATCACACCTTACGGGGGCCAATTTAGAGTCATCAATTAACCTATATTGCATGCCTTTGGACTGTGGAGGAAACCGGAGCACCAGTAGAAGACCCGCGCCAACACGGGGAGAGCATGCAAACTCCACACAGAAAGGCCCTACGGCTGTCCCCAGGGTTTCGAACCCAGGACCTTCTCGCTGTGAGGCAGCAGCGCTAACCACTGCGCCACCGTACCGCCCGCCCAACGCTGATCAGTTTTGCTATATTTGCGGGGAAGTTACCTTCAAATTACAGAAACGTTGTATAACTGCTGAGGTAAAGAAAGCATATCATCGGGTAAAAAAGTTGGCGACCAAGACAAGAGCTGGGCTCCACACATTTGCTGCAACAGCTGTGCAACTAACCTTCGTCAGTGGCTGAACAGGAAGAGAAAATCCATGCCATTTGCAGTACCCATGGCCTGTTTTACTGTCATATTTGAAATCAGCACACCAAAATGCATCAGAATTGGCAGATTTTATTCCCAAAGCAAACAACTTCCAAAATCTTGCAGACCAGTGTAATCAAGTGAAAGTGAGCAATTGTCATTGTGAACACAGCACAGCACAGCACCACCAGATGTGACTTCTGCATCTGACCCATCCATGAAGGAGCAGAGGGCAGCTTACAAGGGCAGCGCCCGGGGAGCAGTGCTTGGGGACGGTACCTTGCTCATGCGTACCTCAGTGGTACCTTTACCGGTCCGGGATTCGAAATGGCGCCATTCCGATCACGGGGCAAACGCTCTAACCGTTACGCTACCAACTGCAACAGCCCTGATGACACTTTTTGACAGTGAGTGAAATCCGACTTAATGGAATGTTCCGCTCAAAGACTCTAACGGTGCTGGAGCGAGTTGTACGTCCAGAGGTTTTTTAAGAGGATATTTGCCTCAACAACATTAAGTCTTTGGATGGAGTATATCTGCTTTCCGTTCACTCTTAGCGACAACAGTGTGTTTAAGTCTAACGCCCGTCCAAATAGTCTGATCTCTCCGTCTCTCCGACTTTGTGGAAAGTGTGATCACAAATATATTAACAAATGCATAAGAGCTTGTCCGGAATTGACTCAGGACGCCGGGTTCGTTCTGAGGACAATGCGACTAGAGAGAGAGTTATGACCTCTCCAGCTCCACTCCCCGATCACTGTAAACAGTGTGTCATATTTACTGATCTTTGCCACCCAGTGGCATTTTTGCTAACAATTTTGGTAAGCGCGGGGAGCATTCCTTTCAATTACCCTTTCAGAGCAAACACACAGCAGACAAATAAAAAAGCCACTACAAACGCTGGAATAATAAGAGACGACTTCATGATGTATAACCAGCATAATTACATTTGGTTATGCATCATTTTCATCTCTGGGATTTAATCAAAACGTTGACGTCGCCGCTAGCACGGTCGCGGTCTTCAGCCATGAATGGCGCCTTTTGAGTCCGGCCCCCGAACGCGGCTCCCTTTATCTAAATTTGCAGCGTGCTGAAGCCTTTGATTCGGAGTTTACCCCGAGTTCACTTGCTGATTCGATTTGGGACGTGGCTGCACTTTGAGGTCCACTTCGTGAAGGAGGGTGGGGCGGAAAACAGACAGAAAATGGAGCGGAAGACGGCGCTCGGAGTTTCCCCCTGCCAGAAAATACAGATTCTATGCGTATAATGGAGACGTTTAGTAACGCTGAGGACCACTTGGAGGAATAATACAGACACTGACCAAACACACGAGGAGGGTCTGAATGATAGAAAGAGTAAAGACAGACTGTATAAATAAATTCACTGTATAAAGCCTTCCTTCCCCTGCCGTCTCACACACGGTCAGTCTGTGCTACATCTAATTAGTCTTTTCTGCCCCGGCCTGGTGTTGTCTTTGGAGAGCTGGGGATTTGGGGCCGGCCGCGGCGGTGAAATATGGGGAAAGCGTGTGCTGGAGTGAAATATGGCCGTGAGTGAGTGTGTGTGTGTGTGTGTGTGGACTGAAATACGGGTGTGTATGTGTGTGTGCGTGCAGGGTGCAGTGACAGAGGTCACTCTGGGGGGAAAAAGGAAATCAATGTGGATGTTAATTACTCACAGGTCAGGTCCCTGTGCTATCAGGTCTATTTTTTTTCCTTCTGACCTGCTTCAGGAGAGTGTTCGCCTTCTACAAACGGGTGGAGAGAGGGAGGAGAAAGAGAGAGAGGGAGGGAGGGAGAGAGGAAAGGGAGGGGGAGAGGGAGAGAGAAGGAGGGAAAGAGAAGGTAGAAGACAAACAGAAGGAGGAGAGAGCAGGAGAGCAGGAGAGGGAGAGAGCACGAGACAGGAAGAGATTTTCATTTTCATTACAGTGCATATGTTAAGCGCAAAGTTGCACGGTCTGCAGTAGTCACCACGGCGCAACGTGGATGTAGGCACAGAGAGTACTATGGCGTTATATTTGAGCCTTAATTTTGAGCGCGCAGTGGAACTTTGTCAAGCTAAATTTTGTGTCTCTATGTGCTCAACTCGAGACAGTTCTGCCTGCCCTCGTGCTCAGATCTATGGAATGCCAAAGGTGCCACAAGTCGCCATAAAGGCATCTTATTAGAGCATAAAAAGCGGTGTTTGACCACAAGTCATTAGTGCACTGTTTTCACTGGCGTAAAAAGGAGTGCCATTATATTCGAGCGCCACAAAGAGGTTTTTTATCAAATAAAACGGCATAAAATGGGTGTTTTACAGTCAATTGTGTAAAAAATAGGCAAATTGTGGGAGCTTTGGTGTTCCATATGAGCGTGCGCATGTGTAGGCTTACGAAATTTCCACTGAATTTACAGGAAATGTCCTATATTGTGATCTACTAGCGGGGCAGTTGGTGGCGTAATGGTAGGGTGTTCGCCCCGTGATCAGAAGATCGCAGGTTTGAATCCAGGACCGGTAAAGTTACCACTGAGGTACTCATGAGAAGGTACCGTCCCCAAGCACTGCTCCTTGTTAGCTGCCCACTGCTCCTTCACGGATGGGTTAAATGCATAGGTCACATTTCGTTGTGGTGCGGTGTGTTCTGTGGTGTGTTCACAATGACAAATAATCAGTCACATTTCACTTTAATATATATTGTTATTGGGAATTGAAATGACATATCGGGATATGAGATTTTGGTCGTATTGCACAGCACATTTTTTAAAGTAATATGGTTTGCTTTGAGTATTTTTATATTCCAATAAATAATATAAAGTTTACATACTGCAATGTTCCTAATATTCTGCAGCACTAAAATCAAACTCTCATGGTAATTAGAAGATAATAACAGTGCTAATAACCAGAGGCCATTAGAAGTTGCCTTTAGTTGTATCAAGACACTATACTGCAGCTACGCCATTCATCCAGAGCTCCTTCTATCTCCTGGTTAAAGAGACAGCCTTCCCCAAGCAATCTGGGGTTAGAGGCTCAGTGCTGGTAGTTCAGTCAGTTGGATAGAGCCGAGTACCCGGACCCTGCTGCACCCAGAACTTTCTCCAACAGATGAACTGGACTGTACCTGAAGGACTGAACTCTCACCATCTGGAACCAGCTGGGACTTCTTGTACTTGAACCGAGCGCTAATTTAATACTGAATTAAATGCTTACTTAAATATAACATTTTCACACACATTTACACACTAAGGTAAACTGTATCCTAACTGTACGTACAAGGGCTGCACCGCTCCGACACATTGATCAGATGACGACTAGCTGGATCGGGTATCGGTGGGACTGGGCCGATCTGTAAATGTGCGCACTACGGTAAAGCTGGTTTACTGTTAAACATTCACACTAATCCAGATATACCGATACGACAATGAGCAGAACAAGCAACGCAGCACACTACAACCCCAAAAACAAGCAATTAAACTGCTTCATTTCCTTAACAACACCAGCTCTCACTCGCAGCCTCTGTGTTCCTGATGGTTTTAGCGCCGCAGGATTAGGGACCGTCACAAAATTACACAACTGTGTTTAAAATAATCATTTTTGAGAAGTTATTTTAATAATAAATAATATACATATGGATGTGTAATTATTACATTGTTTCAGTCAGGGAAACAGTATTTAAGTCAAGTATTTCTTTAAGCAGAACAGAATAATCTCAGTCTCCTCCTCACAGAGAACTTAATTAAATACTAGTATCAGATCAGTACTCGGTATCGGCACATACTCAAAGTCTACATATCGGCATCGGTACTGAAAAAGTGGATCGGTGCTTCCCTAATACATACACACACAAGCTCAATCCGGTCACCCAGAGGAGAATGTGGTCTTCTTCTATATCTTGGCTCCTCTCAAGGTTTCTTCTACAGAGATTACTACAAAGGGGGTTTCAACCTTGCCACTGTCACCTCAGGCTTGCTCGTGAAGGGCTTGGGCCGGTTGTACGTAAAGCACTTTGTGACAATGTCTGTTGTAAAAAGCGTCATACAAATAAAACTGAATTGAATTCGATTTGAACCCACGACCTCCTGATCCATAGCCACCCACATAATCAAGCTTTATGCCAAAGCACCAACTTCTGTAGTAAAGAAAAGACGCCAAATTCTTGTTGTGAAACACTTCAAAAAATGCTTGTTTTTCAACTTTAGCTACACGCTTGAGCTCGTTAACATCTCCAAAAAATCAGTTTGGAGGTTTTACGCCTTTTGAAGAAGACCCCCCACCCGAAGCCGATTATCTGGTTTATAACAAACCAAAGCAAAATCCACACATCTTCACTTTTTATTCACCACTGTATTACCATCTTGGGGTAGAGTGCAGGCCATCGCACGCATTAGAAAACAAACACGGACATGGACTGAGGCGCAATCGGAAAGGGGATGCGTCCATTAGAGCCGGTCTAATATTTTATGCATGATCCAGAGATAAGGGGTCTCTTTGCTATTATTTTGCTCTGATGCTCCACGGCTTTCTAGGTCAACAAACACAGCAAGTCAGCAGAGAGGGAGAAAATGCAGAGGGACGGACGAAGAGCGCTTCCTCCCACCCCCTCCTCTTCTCCAGCTCGGAGGAGGAAAAAACTATATTCCAGCAATCAAGTGTTCCAACCTGGCCCGGCTCTTTTCATGCGCATTTTCACATTTCACAAACAGAACGGAGGGAGATGAAAGTGAACACTTATCGCAATTTTATACGCGCAGATCGATACGGAGTCAGGCTAAGGCTGCAGAATGTAGTGAGCTCTGTGTGTATGTGTGTGTGTGTTTGTGTGTAGGGGGGAGCAGCTAATTAAGCAGAGCAGATAAGCTGCAGGAAGGCTTGCTCACTGAAGGTGCACAATTGATATTAGCGTTGAGAGGCCCGAGCCGGAGCAGCATGCACCGGGGGGAATTAAGCAGCGAGAGAGAAACAATAAAAAGCAGGTTGGAGGCCGGGGCCTTGAAACGCTCGCTCAAAAGACTAAACGGAAGGGTGATCAGCAGGCCCGTGAGCCGCTCATTACGTGCTCCCGAATGAAACGGAAAAGCCAGCTGGCCACAGAGGAGAGGCAATAACACAAATTAAATTCCATACAACCTCTGTTCGTTTTTTTTTTTTGAAATATATATATATTTTTTAGAACCTGCAAAATGAAATATAAAGAGAGAACCACACATGGCGGTCGTTTCTTAAAACAAGCGCCGGGTCTGTGCTTATCTCTTTGAATCGCACAGAAGGTCTCAAGGTCTTAAATTTGTTTAAGAAGCACGTCTCAAATGACAGCGCTTGCCAGTATTTGACTTAAGGTGCCTTTTATATACTTTTCATATTCCTTAGGTAGGTGAAGGAAGATGAAAAATGTGGGGGATGAATGCAGATGAGTGCATTTCATGCTACAAAACAAATTTTAGTCGATTGTTGTCCATTTGTGGACCTTGGAGATTGGTGAACTACTACATAAGCATTAGCAGTTTCAGTCATAATTTAGTCATCTAAATTATTTTAATTTTAGTCTAGTTTTAGTTGAGTACATATCATAAGATTAGAGTTGACGAAAATTACTGTCGATTTATTACTAAAATTAAAAGTGTAAAGTCTGAAAGTGTAAAGTCATTTCTGAAAGTCATTAAGTTCACCAAGATGAAATGACACCAATGTTAATGTGAAATCTGTGCATTTGTCTGTTCTTCTCTTTCTCCCATGGATTGACATTTTGCCGTGTTTTATGAGTGCATGGAGGCTAGTTGTACAGTTTTCCTGGGAGTAAATCAAAGCATGTGCGTAATCTTCTTACCCCTCGAATAGATCAATTCTGATTGGATCGCTTCCCAACACCTCCCGCCTCCCCTTACGTGAACTACATTAGTTCTGATTGGATCTCGTCTCTGGCAAACATTTTCGTCTCGTTTTTATTCGTTGACCAAAGTGTCAATAAATATCGTCATAGTCTAAGGCCGCGTATTTTTTTTTTTTTTTAAGTTATCGTCTCGTTTTAGTCTGAAAATAAAGGTCGTTGATGATAACTATGATGAAATTTTTTTCATCAACAAAATTAACACAGGTACACACGTAGCCGGGTATTCATAAAAACTGATATTTTCATGCGGTTGTGCCTTTCATCCACACGTAATTGTCACTGAAACAGTCTATTTTTGAAAACACCAGGCAAAGTGGAGATTTCTGAAAACTCTGGCTTCAGGCACTATGTGTGGACGGGGAAAACACTTTTAGGTTCGCAGCGGCATAAATGCGCGCCAGGAAAATGTGTTGCTGTCAGGTGTGTGAGGTTTGTTTACATTAAAGACTGAAGATGATACTGTCAGAGCAATTCTCGTCTCCCTTATGCAAGCTATTTGTGCTTGTTTGCACCTGCTAATGCAGCTGATTATTAAGTACATCGAGGAGCAAAGGAGAAGCCTTGGTTTTCTACAGCTTTAAACCCAACAACCGAGAACGATATGTTGTTGACGCTGACCCCTCCGGTTCTAGACCAGACCCAGACGTACCTCTGAATGTTGGAGAAATTTTGAGTGTGAAATTGACAGAATTTTTTGTATGTCACAAGCCTCTCGCCTGTCCAGGATTCTTATTGGCTGACATGGGTCTACGCAGCTCTTGACGACGTATTTATCCGGTTACGTGTGTACGGAGATATTTTTGAAAACGGAAGAGAAAAAATATCTTTTCTATAAATACCCGGCTACGTGCGTAGGAGGCCTAAAGCACTTGTAATTTGGGCACTCAAGATTTCAAGCTGGTCTGTGAAATACTGTGTTGTTCCATCTCCTTTTACGTGCATCGCATCTTGCAAAGATTCAAACATTTCAAATTGTGGGAAAGTGCGTTATGGCCACGTGAACTGCTGAAGCAAACGCTGAAACTTGCCAGGGTTCGACAACCCTGAGACGAGACCTTGCAGAAGTCCGGATCCAACCCGAAACCGTTTTTGAGAAATCTGAAAATTAATAATGGAAATAAGAAACATTAGCTGATTAAGAAATGTATAGCAAGGGGAGGTTCTAATTTACAGGCGGACCAGCACGTCCGGAGCGGGTTTCTGCCCGCGATCCGTCAGAGCAGCTCTCAGCCTTTATGAAAAGCCATGTGATTTATGGTAATGAGCTTTTTGAAGGTTATGACCACCGTAAACTAATTTGTTAGAGGAATGGTAAAAGCTGGCAAACAGTGCTCCATCATTAAAACCGGTGGGGGGAAAAAAATACTATTATAGTAATGGTCGAGCGGCCCACATAGGAGACGAAGCCAACACAGCCGTATTAATACATAACGGGGCAGAAACACGGACGTCGCATCACAAAAATTACTTCTCAGGACTATTTTGAACATTAATATGGCCAAAATCGGAGGGCAGACAGAAATAAGGCGCCGGCGTCCCAACCTCGACCCTCGAAGCTGACGGACGGACGAACGATGGGGAACCAACACCTCCTACTAATATAAGAACTGACCTCTGAGGCGGCCATTTAATCACACCATTACTCCGGCCTATTCGTTTCAAAAATAAAATAAATATATAAGAACTCATAAAAAAATTAATCCCCACATTCTTCCTGGGATTTATGATCATAATCGCCAGAATGAGGACAGGAGGGTCACTGTCCTTTTCTATAAAAAAAAAGACCACTATAATGAAGGTCCCATGACAATCGACAAGACAGAGGGAGCGAGGGAGGGAGGGGGAAGAAAATACTCTTCTGAAAGAGCAATTATTTCTCTCTTTATCCAAGCTGGACTAAACATGCTGTTTGTGACCTTGTTTCCCCCAAGTCTTTAATAATCTCTAACGTGCTTTTTCCAATAACATCAAAAGATCATCGTAATCCGCAGTTATTCGAAGCACCTGAAAATGGGAGGCCGTAGCGCCCCGAGCCGTCTTCTGTCATTATAAGGGTTTACGTAGAACGGTCAGCGTCTTATGAGGCGAAAGCTTGGAAAACGTGACTCCGGAGATGCCGGACAGCGCTCCTCGGCCACACCGAGCTGATATATTAACGGGGGGTTTACAAGGGCATTCGACTACATATGTAAGTTTGCCCTTATTGCTGACCTTACAATGCACTTAGTATCTTGCACTTGAATAATGCTGTCTTGGCTCCTACGAGCAATTTATTCCAACTAACGACCGTCAAGCGGCCATAAATCAGCATTAGGCTCCTTTTTAACCACCGAGCCGGTGATTCCCGGGCCGAGTGCGGATAGAGACCGCGAGGCGATGCCTTAACCTCGTATTGGCACCTCTATTGATTTTAATTAGTCTAATTAGTTCATTATTAGAAAAAATCAAAGCCGGCATTAATTACAGTCGGCCCTCGCTCCAACGACATAAGATTACCGACTTAATATGGTAATGAAACTGATCAATTAGCACTCGACGGTTAAGTCGTTAACCACGCTGACTCTACGTGACTTCTATTGGGTGGTCGGTTCTGGTCCAAAAGCCTGTTTAGATGCGTGTTGGGATGCTACTTTCTCACGATCATCTTTTGCGGTTTATGTCAGTCTCTTAGAGATCGACAAAACAAAACGTGGCTTTTTTGAGCCACTAATGATGCAGTAGCAGCAGCACGAAGGAAGCAGCTGGGGCAGACGCTAATTACAAGCAATGCCACCCTACAGAGGTCCAGCGGCGTTCTGGCAGCTCCGCAAAAGTTGGGAGCTTACCCAGGTGAGGGATCAAGAGCAGCACTGGGCACGGGGCCTGGACGACACGGAGACGCCCTAATCAGACAAGAATAATACACTCAGGCAGAGTCTGGCACCAATTTCTTCCTCATTCTGTAGCTTAATGGACATTAATGACTAAAATGTGATCAATTACTAGTAAAGGAGAGGTGCTGCAGGTTTGTTATAAAAAGGTGGTGCCAATGATGTAATAGTAGAACAGATGGAACAATTTTGCAGACAGCCTTTAAAAGTGCAATTAATTCTGATAGCACCATCTTTCATTTTTAGCCTTATTACACTCATTTTTAAAAAAAAGAAAACACAAAGGAACAGTCGACTAACATCTTAGAATTCTGAACACAGGAGTTTCACACCTTTTTATTCAACCATCTGCACCTGAATCTTATTTTAACTGGCCAACGTAAAATCAGACAAAATTAACATTTGGTCTGCTGCTTGCTCCTGCTGCGTAGGAACATGCTAGCATGCTTTGAGTGTCCCACATTGATTGTGTGGAGGAGGAAGAGGAGGAGGAGGAGGAGCACTATAGATCAAAAGAAGGGCTGAGGAAAAGAGAGGGAAGGTGCTGATTAGAAAGAGGTTCTGGAGGTGTTCGGTGATGGGGTTTGGGGTAGTGGGGGATGGGATGGGATGGGGTCTCGTCAGTCAGGGCTGGAGGGCCTCTCCGGAGCGGGGAGGTCAAGTGGAGCCCACTGAGTGGCATCAGCGTGGCGGTGCAGGGGAATGAGCCTGACGCCGGCTCGACGGATCAAAGAGCACCAGCGCTGATCCCTCATGCCCAAAGGCCACCAGTCAAGGTAAAGCTGGAATTAAAAATCCTGAGCTTAAGGGCAGAAAATGAGTTTTTTGAAAAATGAATGAGGGACCGTCCCGTAACTCTGGGGAAAGTGGCGGGTTGAGAAAGGGAGAGGGAGGGAGAGAGAAATCTAAACATACTCACATCCAGGCCATCTGTGGGTATAAGCATCAGTCTTCAACTCGCAGATCTTTACTTGCGATCTGGTCCAAATCCTATGAAAAGAGGGTAAATAAAAAAAATTAATAAATAATCACACTCCACCTCTGCTTCATCTCTTTCAGATTGCTGCAAGTCCAATCTCTCCAAACCAGGCAGGTTAACCCTGTAATTTAGTCCCAGCTTCCACCAATCCAAAGCTGGATCCCAGAGCCTTTCTCAGGTGCTTGTTGTGGGAGATTGTGTAGAAAGTGACATCTAACATGGCATGCAATTCCAAGTTTCATTGGATTAAATGTCATATCTGAACCAAATATGTATTTTAAACGTCGAGCGCTTTGAAAAATTCCCTTTAGTGCCTTTTACGTGTAAAACGAGGGCAATAACTGTTGTATTACCGAATGGCCAACTGCTTTAAAACAATTATAGGCTCACAATACGGGTTAACGAATCTGAGATGTTTGGCGACCATTCAATCAGAGTGTCTTGCTGCTCATATTACTGAGTTCAGTGCATTCTTTACATTTGGAGATGCATATAAGTAGCGTTTAATGCTTTGAATCTATTCAATTTCCAATTATGTACATTACAACGACGCTTACTACAGTCAAGGGACAGCGCTATAATATGCTTTGGAGACACTAGAGAAGCAGGCCGCACTCCAATCTAATTCGGCTGATTAAGGAAACCGTGGAGGAATATGAGAAGAGATCCTCCACGATGCACAGACTAGACTAATATTGAGGGATCTGCTTAATGAACTCCTACGTAAACAGAATAATGCGCCGCTCTGCTTTTTCCATTATCTTACACACTGGATTTCTTTTCGAAAATATAAAAGTCTGCAAATATTAACATTGCTTTAACAAGAAGGCTAAACGCTGGCAGGCTTTAGCAGTACATAAGAACTGGCTGTGAATGAAGAAAAAGGAAAACCACCAAGTACAAGCCCAATGCCGTTTGGCATGGAGGAGCGATTCCGAACTGGGTTAAGTAAAGCCGAATCGATAACCACATGAAGATGAATAATTGACAAAACAGCTTCATAAAATATTGAAATATATCAGTAAAACACACTCAAAGAAACATGTGTCCAGCCGTGACAACGTGCCAGGAAAAGTTGTAGAAACATTCTCGACTACGAGAAGGGGTTCGAGTATCTTGAGTGGCTCTATTAATGCATGGTTTGTGAGTGAAAAACCCTGAACGCAGAACTCGCCACGATAGACCAGACCTACTTGTGACAGATTAAAGGGGAAGAAACCTTTATTTCAGCACAGAACAAGCTCTTATATTTAAGCAGGGGGTGGGAGGGAGACTGGAGCAGCTCGAGGTTAAGTGTTTTGCTCAGGGACACAACAAAGTGCTTAGAGGCCAAGGACCTGACCCAGCTGGGATCGAACTCGCAACCCCTTGCGGGCTGGACAGAAGTCCTGCTACAGAGACACAGACCCACGTTTTCTCGTCTTTGTGAAGTACTTCCATCAACTCCCATAATTAACAGATGTTAATAGCTGCTATACCTCACCCTAACTTTTAACCTCTGTAAGTAGAAGCAACTACAAAACCATTTTTCTTTACAAAGTCTGGTCCACATATGCAAAAAATATTTCCACAAAGCCAGAAAAGCCAGGTTTTCCTATCTTAAAGAAGTCACTATAAATGCACACATTTGCACACAAACGCACAAATACAACATATGTGACCCGATCTGCCGTAATGAGTCGGAAGTTGGCGTTCTATTTATTTAGATACGGACCGATTATGTTGACAAACATCAAAAATATCGATTTTTCTTTTTTCATCTTATATGAAAGAAAAGGTCTTCAAAATTAATCTGGTCTCCAAAAAAGAAAAATCGCTATTTTTGTGATGTTTTTCAACATAATCGGCCCGTATCTAAATAAACAGAACGCCAACTTCCGACTCATTACGGCAGATCAGGTCACATATGGAATCTGACCAAATTATGTTAGAAATAGTAGCTAACTTTTACTATTAATTA
The DNA here is from genome assembly GCA_032718565.1 of Distichodus sexfasciatus. NCBI lineage: Eukaryota > Metazoa > Chordata > Actinopteri > Characiformes > Distichodontidae > Distichodus > Distichodus sexfasciatus. The sequence continues at coordinate 2,953,582 of JAVGVS010000046.1, forward strand.
GCTTAATTTCGGTCATGACAAAACTCTACTTTGCTATCAGTTATAACCTTTACGTACAGTACAGGTAAAAATTTGTATTTTTATACCAGATTATTTTTTGCATTACTTTTTAGATGTCTGCATTAAATTCATTATTCATAAAGACGCCCAAATCTTCTGAAAATGTTTTGAAAAATGATTTTTTGAAAAAAGTAAAGCAATTTCACATCAAAATCATATATAAAACATTATAAATGTCAACAAACGTAAATTCTTGATTTAGATATTCTTAAAAACCATATCCACACATACCATGCTTTAGATTACATTTTAGTATTACACATTTAGTCTGGAACATTGAACAATCCACTGCAAACTTACTTTTTAACCTTATTACACTCACCTTCTTATGTAAAAAGCAAGCACACTCTGGCAGACAACTATTGAAGCTTCTCTTTTTCAAAACAGGCAGTTTTATTAAACTATAACGCCACAGAATTCTATTGAAAGCCAATGAATAGCTAAAGAGGAGCTGGTGTATCTCCCGGCACTAATGCTATCGGCGGAACGCTGCTATCCACAATCATAACTGATTGTCAGCAACACTTTTAACAAGGTCTGGATTAAAAACACACCGACAATCAGCTAGTAAAATCATTAAGGTCCTGTGTACACTACACACATAGAGCTGGAAGGCCATTCACCTCCATCCAATTATTTCCTTCCTGTTCAGAGTCATGAATAGACTGAGTCATGTTGTATAAAAGGATGCAGTCTTTAGAGCTTTTTAACACATGGCCTTCCACTCGTTGAGCCTGTGTGTGTGTCTCACGGCCCTGTTTAGTGCCATACAAACAGACATGATCCACAAACATCTCAAGTGAGTGCTTTAGTAAGAGATTGATAATGTGTGTTTTTCCCCTTTTTTGCCCTTCTGTATTTCTTCAATGTCTGAGTTATAATTTGATTCTTGTGCTATTCGTTTATCCATGAGGTCAGGAGGCAAACTATGGTTTGAAAGAAGAAAATGACGGTAACAAAATGGATGGCAAGTTTTATGCCTTAACTTATTAATCAGTTTAATGTATCTATTTAATAGTCGTATTTAGTCAGTTGAAATTGAATATGTGAAAGACGTATTGATTTTACTTTTTCAACAACTTTCGATTGAACGCATACTTCTCTCTTCCTCTCCCACATACGGTGATTTCTGCTCACCTACCCGTGCAATCGCCACTTGAAAGCGTTCATTTCAGGAGAAACTCCGGTCGTTTTCAGCACATTTAGCCGCAAAAAAGGAGTAATAATTTTCTCCCTTTTAGGAGACCTTGTACGCTCCTAATGATCTGCTTCGCTATAAATGGACAAATCTCAAGTCTAACATTAACCATAATTTACAGAGCGAGACTCTTAGGGTGTTTTCACATAGTCCTCTTTAAAGGAACCGAACTCAGTCCTCTAGAAGTGGTCCAAAAAGTGGCCCAACAGAAAGGGAACTCGGTTCTTTTGATGTTCACACTGTGAGTTCGTTTGAAAGGGGACTCGGTTATCTTTCTGCTCCACTTCAGCTCAGATCGGACCTCATTTTTTTTCTGTTCATACGTAATTCTTATGGAGCTCTCAGACCTTTACTGCTTTGCATTCTGCCTAGTTTTTTTTTTTTCTTCGAGCAAAAACTGTCGAAGCGAATCGGGAGTTAAAGCGAGTTAAACGAACCGCGCCGCGGACTTAAAGCGAACCGGACTGAGAGGACCTCCCGATGTGGTCTCAGTTCGGTTCGTTTCAGAGGGGTCTGAGTTCGTTTGGTGTGTTCACATATACATAAAAAATGCTGACTAATCGATCTGAGTTCGCTTTGAGGGCTGAAACGGACCAAGTGCGAAAACACCCTGAGCGTTAACTTGTGAGAGGAGTTTCTCCTTCTAAATATAACGCCGTCACAGAAACAGAAGGGTCTATTTCTTAATACAAACTGGTAGTGTAACTGTGAGTGCAGTATAATTTATCGTCGTTTCAAGGTTCTCCATCTCTCTACACCTCATACACGCAGCTCGAAAGTTGTACAACGTCTCTCTTACCGGTCTGTGTACCTTTTATACCAATGGTATAAAGTCCCGCCCCTGCTCAAAGCGGATAGGCTGTTGGGGTTGTTCAGCAAAAAGGCGCTTGCTGATTCGAGGGGTGGGTTGAGTCGGGCGACGTCACGTACTTGCATACTGCAATAAAAACAGTGTGGAGAAATACACAATTTTCAAGCGATTTAGACGTACTTCGTAGTATGTTAGTATGAGACGCGACGCGCTCTCGATACACGCTATAATCTCTTGCGACCGACCTCGTTGCGGCGTCGCTGGAACACGTGACTCGCGCCGGCAAAGGCGATTGGACGAAGGCGATCGGAGGCGCCAAACGGATTAGCAGAATGCGATTGGTGAGTTTGGCAGGAAGGCGTGGCGTCATAGCAACGCAACCCGGAAACGAATGAAGATCTTTACGGCATTAGGCTGTGATCAGTCTTGAAATGGGTAAATATCTTTACAGTATTTGCTATTTTCAAGGGAATCAGTCTCTAACTGTATCTTTTTTACGTTGTACTCGGCAGATTGTTGTCTGCGAACAACAAGATCTGCATCGCTTTCCAAAGCGGAATTCTGTATCTATATAGTGTTAAAACAATCCGAGTAGCATCGCGATAGCTGTACTTAAAACGCTGTTAAAATTAGTTTAAACTAATAATACTCATATTAATCATTAATACATTTAATAATATGTTTTATGTAAAAATGATTGATGACTATCATTAAATTGACACTGTTACCGTTCTTCAGAACAGGCATGCACATATGTTGCATAAACTGTTCCTTTTAACTTACTTTACAGCTCTGCAGTCTGGTCCATGTTGTTTTGTGTAATAACACATTTCTAAGAGCCCCTTTTCTGTTTCCCTTCCCACACCTTTTTAAAAATCCAGTATCTATTTGTTATCCTTCATGTAATCTTTTTTTCGTTTGTTTTCAATATTTAATCATTCTAGCTGTTATACAATGGGGGCAGATTTCCTAATGATGTGACTGTAGTACTTAAAGAATGAAGAATCTGAAATGTTAGCAAGTGAAGCAAGAATAAATGATTTTGGTGTAACGAGCTTGGCAGGCAGATTAAAAAAAAAAAAAAAAAGTGAAACCAAACTGGAGTTTGATCTCTGGGTCAAACGTTTGTGTATAGATTTTGTTTACAGAGTGGTTTGCAATCAGATTTGGAAAAGAGCTCTAACCTACCTCTCTTTTTTCAAGAATAGAATATTGGCATACTTAGAATTTGCCTAAAAAATAGTTGACTTATTTTTATGCTGTGGCTATAATGACGGTAAAGCGGCATATTAGACCGATTCAACCTTATAAACCCCAAACTGTTCAGATAGACTGCACAGGCTTTACACCATAAAGTACGCCCTCACAGTTTCCCCATTTATTAACTGTTCTTTCCAGTCATTCTTGCTGCCTCAGCCTTTAAATGTTTCATGAGATTTTAAGTTGTTTTCCTGCGAACTTCTGTACTTATTACTTATACAGGCTTTGCATCTTCCACCTTCATACTCACAAAATCAATTAATTCTTCTAAATAATTTACGTTCTGCGCAAACCAGATTAAGCAAAGCCCATATCTTTGTGTCAGACCTACTTTAGGGGCTGTTTCTCAGACATTAACTTTGCTCCTGCGCCAGCTCTTACAATTCTTTGGTGATTAGGGAAATAGGGCCCCGTCTTGATAAAGCATTAAGCTAAAGTGCGACAGCAACGGCCTCGGCTTGTACCCCGCCTCCACCCTCCCACCTCCCTCCCTCACCACCCCCAGTACATTTGCAGACATTCATATTTTATGACACGGTCTTACCACAATTAGTATGATCACATGGTGAATAATTTTAGCGACTACTTTAATTGAATTTTAGTATGACATCAGCTAGAAAGTTTCATACCGGCCTTTTTAAGAGGTTCTTAAGGATTATACACAGAAACAAAGAAATTAAATGTTTAGTTCACAAATTAGTGCTTCTTTTGCATGAAAGTGGCTTTTTAGACTTTTCTAGACTTTATAATTGCAATATTCTTTCACTTATTGATTCCTTCATTGCAGAACACTTGGCATGTTTCCACAGATTGCCCGCATGTCTACACCATAGGAATCATGGCATGCAGCCGCTCATAATTTTGTGCTTTTTTTATGCAAATCCTTGTTATATCACACTGACTTACAACATGCACTTGAACTGTCTGAAAGTATTTTCTCCGTAATCTTCGCCGCAGCCAGCCAGCTCCAGTAGCTTTTCAGATAAACAGACTCGGCTCTCTGCCAGGATCCTCTCACCCACCCTAGAGGTATAAATGCCGGCGGTGTGGTTAAAGCCAAGGTCGGAGAAACATAGGCTCCCTAAACTCTCTGCACATTCCAAACAGCCGTCTCGCTGCAGGAATTTCGGCCGCTGCATTGTGATGCCGAGGCCCAAGGTCACGCCGTTACCGGGCTGTTATCAGTTTCGGGATTGCAGGCCTTAGCCCAGAGTCGGCTGCCTGGGGAGGAGATGCTTTATGGGCTCTGCTGGTGCCAGTCATTTGTCATTTAATGCCAGTTGTCAGGGCCTTGACTTGGCTAGTATAACCTAATATATGTGTTCCTCATCCATTTTTGTCGCCCGCAGATAGGGACCTCCCATTTGTTGGAAATTCAGCATTTTTGTAGGCAATTTATTTGTCACAGCAGATAGTTGATTCCGGCATCATAAATGCTAAAGTGAGCGCCTTCCATTCAAATCGGCAATTGATTAATATGGCATACGAGAAATAGCTTATAAACGCTGTTAACAATTTATCTGTCGGAAAAGCAGAGGAGGGTGCGGAGGAGAAAAATGCATTTTTTGGGTGTTAATTTTATACTGGCTTATATCTTCTGCAAGTGTATTTAAGCTGTCACACTCTGCTTCACCTGACTTGTCTTTTTTCTCCCCCATCGTTGGTCCGGGAGAGTCGAGTCACGCCGAATCTGGTCCGATCTGAGCTGACGTCTTTCGGTCAATGAATCATGAGCGCTCTGTATGTAGGGCAGGTCTTCTGATTACCATAGAGGTAAACACCCCCATCGATTCCAAATTTTCGGACGATTGCGTAAGAGCGCATAGATTTTTCATCTCTCCACTTAAAGCCGCCGTAAATCCCAACGCTTAATTTTTATAGGCAGCTCAGATCGACCAAAGTCGTCTAGTTGTTATATATTTGGCAACTACGCGGAGTCTGAGGGAACATGTCGATAGTAATCCTGCTATTGATAGCGGGCCTGCAGGAGATGTTACTTGCCCCAGCTAACATCTATGTGATCCACTAAATCATAATTACATTAATATTGACAGGCCCTTGACAATAGTCACATTACTATTGATAGCTGGCTGTCAATAATATGTTCTCAAATATAACATATTCATTCATAACTTGTAAACTGCTCAATAAAAGCCTCGGAAAAGAAGACGGAGACGGCGAGTCCCCGGAGCTCATGTGTGCGCGGTCGGCCGGGCATCTACGTGACGCCGCGGCTGATAAACGAGTGAACGGAATGGAGCAGAGTAGAGCAGAAGGGAAAACGGATCAAAACGTCGGCGTGGAGCGTTGTGACTGAGTGCGGTCCGCCTTAATAAAATATGAGCTCCATGCAGCGCTTATGCTTGAGGTCTTCATGCAATTGTTCCCTCCTCCTTCCCACCTCGTTCTCCCCTTCTCACTCTCTTTCTCTCCCTTATTCACTCACTCACTTTCTCCCCCTTTCTTCTTATTTGTCTCTCATTCTTGCTCTGTCCCTCTCTTCATCTCATCACTCTCTCTCCCTTGTCCTATTTCACCCACCTCCTCCTCCTCCTCTCTTTCACTCTGCCCCTTTCTCTGTCTCTTTGTATCTCTCCTACGGTCTTTCCCACTTTTTACTCGTCTCTTGCTTTATCGCTCTCTTTCCTCCGTCCTACTCTGTCGCTCTTTTGCTTTCTCTCTCCCCCTCTTTGTTTTGCGCTCTCCCTCCCTTCTTTTCTCTCTCTCTCTCTCTCTCTCTCTCTCTACCTACTCAGATCTGGTCCTATCTCTCTCTTCTCCTCCCTGACTCTCTTACCTCTCACTCTGCTCTTCTTCCTATCCATCTCTCTCCCGCTGTCTTGGTCTGTATGTACCTCTATTCATCTCTCATTTTTTCTGTTACTCACCTGTCCATTCTGCCTATCCATCGCTTTCTGTTCTTCTCTTTTCATTCATACATATACAATATATTATATATATTGTATATA